>CATKHJ010100699.1:0-16324 GCA_949750685.1 Vernicia montana | reverse complement strand
ATAATATACAAGAATAAACATGTATATATCTCATGAAAGAATTCATAATATACAAGAATAAACATGTATATATCTCATGAAAGAATTCATAATATACAAGAATAAACATGTATATATCTCATGAAAGAACTCATAATATACAAGAATAAACATGTATATATCTCATGAAAGAACTCATAACTCATGTATAGATGGATATAGAAATCAGCTCGTAATATTTGGAGCAGAGGCACTTTAATAGCATGCTCCCTCGTAATAAGGATAGAGGCCGGTCTAGCATACCCTTAGCTCGTAATCAGAGTAGAGATTGCAATAACATACTCTTGTTCGTGATACGTGAAATGGATCAGATTCCACGTCTAGGACACTGCCCCTCCTAGATGGGTTCAGGATATTATACCCTATCCGTTGGGTTACAATGTGCACAAAGTCTAATGATTAACCCACATTAGTAGGGGATTTCTATACCATTAAGATTATCTCATATAGACAGAATAATTTGATACTCATGCTCATAAAAATATATAACAATATTTGGGTGCTCATGCTCGTGGCGTAATAATTAGCAGATGGCTAATTAATACTTATATACTCATATTCACAATATATATACTCAGATTTGGTACTCATACTCATAAAACAATAATTAGCAAATGGCTAATTAAAACTTATACTTATGGTAGCTGTATAAGAAATTAGGCATTATGCCTTAGGAATTCGAATACAAGCATAGCAGTATATTTTCTACTCACCTTGAATCATTAAGACTGCTTTATCACTTTACCGAAGATCCTCACTCACATCAGACAATGAAGCTCATCATAGTCCTCGTGATCTCCGTACTGACCTCGTGGAGGAACTATACACATAACACATATAGATCATCAATACTCATAACCCATGCTCTTAAATCTCTATACTCATACTAATCTCATGATTTCTAACTCTATTCCCTTCCCCAAGTACATATTATAATAATGGAGAAGAAGAATTTAAGAATACCGAAGCCCTAACTCACCTCGCAATAAATGCTCTTCTAATTGATGAAGAGTTGATTGATTACAACCCTAAATCTTTTGGTCGGAGCAATTAATGAAACCTTCAAGCTTTTAATGTGAGTGGGTAAGGAATTCTTGAGAGAAAATTAGGTCGAAAGTTCTGATATCTCGTAAGAAATGATTTTGGGGCTCCTTATTCCTTTTATAGATGCGGTTACTGTTCACTTAAATCCCATTTGTCTCATTTCAGGCAGTAGCGTTGTGTACCGAGTCGTTCCCACTGCTGCAGTCGTGACCTTGACTCGGCACACTACTTAGAGAAACTCATGTCTTAAAGTCAATATCTCCACTATTCACACAGCGAGCTCTTGGTCGAAGGTCAAAGACCGAAGTCGAAGACTGATGGTCGAAGACCGAAGATCGAAGACTGATGGTCAAAGACGAAGGTCGAAGACGAAGTCGAAGACCGAAGTCGAAGACCAAAGTCGAAGACCAAAGTCGAACGAACTTCCCCATCTCTTAGCTTGCTCATACTGAAGTCGAAGACCGAAGTCGAAGACTAAAGTCGAACGAACTTCCTTGCCTCTTAACTTACTCATATTGAAGTCGAAGACTGAAGTCGAAGACCGAAGTCGAAGACTAAAGTCGAACGAACTTCCTCGTCTCCTAGCTTGCTCACACTGAAGTCGAAGACTGAAGTCAAAGACCAAAGTCAAGCGAACTTCCTCGTCTCTTAGCTCGCTCATACTGAAGTCGAAGACCGAAGTCGAAGACTAAAGTCAAGCGAACTTCCTCGTCTCTTAACTTATTCACACACTGGTAACTTATTTAATTCATCTTCTCTTATCACATAACTCGTGGCTCATGAAAAGAACATCAGATTTATATCTAATAACTCGAAATGAATCACATGGATATACATATGAATTTGGGGTATTACAAATATAGTAATTTGAGTAGAGTGTCGATCCCATGGGGAAGGAATTGACAATTACCAAAATTATGAATTACTGTATTTTTTAGAAAATCGATTAAGATGTGAATAAAAAAAATTAAAAAAAATATTAAACTTATTAGATAAATTCAATTTATATAAAAGACCTAGGATTTAGACTTCAGTAGTTGAGTACCTATGACTTTTCTATGTTCTCTAGATTGATTTTTTTTCATTGGAATTAATGATTAAATTTTCCTAAATTATATGATGTTCTCTCTCAAGACACAATACAAGTATTTATGTTAACCCTATGTCTACTATCGTGATCACAAGCAATTAATATAAAAAAAATAAGTTTTATGGAAATCTTTTTAACAATCACAAAGGAGTGTTCTTATCTCTAAGGAACACATACCCTAGGTCTAGTATCTCAATGAACTAATATTATGTTTCTACTCTCGCTACTTCACATAATATCTTTAAATATGCAAATAGTGATCAATTATTCACAAGTATTAAGCCCTAAGATAAAATATTAATTCCAATAATTAAAACCAATTAATCAAATATAGATAGTTATAGGAAGATCAAGAGACTATCTAAATCCTAGTTAAAGAATTTAGCTACTCATGTTATTAAAGAGGAGAATCAATTCAATAATTAATTTGAGAATAAACATGGATGCAAATTTTATTGAATCTAAATTAAAGAATGACAAAAAGTAGAGTTTGAGAATAAAAACTCTTGAACAATTTGAATTGAGGGGAGCTCCAAGCCCTTGAATCTTGAAATCTCCTCTTGACAGAAAACTAAACCTCTAGGAACTTATAAAGAATTTGAAAGAAGAAAACTTGAAAGAACGGATGATCTTAACAATGAAAGTTCTTTTCTATTTATAGAGAAGAGTTCCTAGGGTTAGAAGAGTTAGAAAGCCTTTAAAATACCTTTAGAAATCAGAGAATGTGGCACCCTCCAAGTAGAATCAGACTAGGAATGAATTAATGAAGGAAAAATTACAAATCAGCTTGCCATGTGGTGCATGACCCTGCAACTCTGACTTGCAAGGCCGTGCATATTTGGACCCATTATGTTTATTCATGAAACATTGGTGTTTTGCATCGAAATGAGGCGCACCGTAACACCCCAAGATTTCGTTAGATCACTAGAAACCTAGAAATTAGGAAATTAGGAATTTAAAGATTTATGCGGAGTGCAATTAAGGGAATCAGGTTAATATACGCGATATCGGTAGGATAATGACTTTTAGGATTTTTTGAAAATTTTAACTTAAGTAAAATTACTAAGGACCTATCTAAAAATAATATTAGAAACCTAAATTAGAAATTAAAAAATAATTTTAGACTTAAATTAGAAGATGTAGTAAAACTTTGGGTACAAAGGGACAAAATTATAATTTTCTTTAAAAATGTAATTATTATCTTTGACTAAGTAAATATATATATATAGAAAATGGGCGTATTGACCTATTTTTGTAACGTTAGGAGCATATCCGTATCTCGAAAAATATTAAGCGTTGATCTGTATTTTTAACCAAATATTAGGAGTATATTTATATCTTGTCCCTTAAAAAAATAAGATAATAGAAAAACAAATTCAACTCAAAGTTGAATTAGTAACTGATTAAAATTATAAAATAGCAACCTAAAAGAAAAAAAAAAAATGTCAATAGGTATGACTTAAACAATTATGTATTATAATTATGCTTATTTTTTTAAAGATTTAAAAAATATCAAGCATTTTTTGTTAAAAATATTGCGTCAAACAAAGATTTTCTTGTCAATTAATTGGTTATTTAAATTGAAAAGGGTATAAAAAGACAATTTGAATATATTTAATTACAGAAAAAAAAAATAAGACAATGATATAATTTAGAATGTTTAACTCTGTTAGATCATATACATAAATGACCATAATTTTATTTTGTTATTCTAATTAAAAATATTTTTTTATATTAATATATAAAAAATATTTTATTACATGTTTAAATAATAACATTTTAATTGATATTTTTTTATTAATTGTTTATACAATATATTCTCATCTTGCAAAATTATAAGGTGTGATTCGCCACTCTATATATGGTTTTGCATGTGTATAGTTTAATGATAAAATTAGTAATTTTTTTTTAGGAAACTGTGAGTTCAAATCCCAATAGACTAAATAGATTGAGGAGTTTAATTTTTTAATATTATGATATTTTCTTTTATTAGAAAAATAATACTTTGAAATTTATTAATTTTTATATTTTTATTAATCGATCGATTTTGGATCAAGTGGATCATATATTTCAGATCGGGTCAAACAAATAGCTTATGGGTCGGAACAGACGGGTCAAGTCAAGGGTATTGTTGGGATTTAATACAAATCCAAACAGGATATGTATTCGGATCGAATTTGCATTTTTGTATCTGTGATGTTTATATCTATTCTTAATTAGATTCTTCTTATAATTAGGTTAAGGTATCAATTTAAAAGAAAATAATAAAACTATTAGAAAACTATTTATTTAATGAAAAATTTTCCATCTAATATATATACACTCATTTGTGGTTGAATTAACTATTATTTTCTGATGAATTTTTTATGTTTCAGTTTTTTATTTTTTTTCTTTAGCCCTACCCTATAAAATAGAAATAATTTTTTTTTAGCCTTAGGAGGGATTCGGACCTTAATATATTGTTCAGGTGATATAACAATAATTTGGGTGTTCTCAAATGAAATTCAATAAGAAATTTATACTTTGGCCAAAAAAAACATTAGGCCATGAAGCAAATTATATGATATTATATATATATATATAGTTCAAGGAATAAGGTAATTGGCTAATTGAGGTATATATTACTGAACTAAAATATATAGCTTGCTTGTATATTTTATGGGTGTGAGGCATGGAGGGTCTTTTCTGTTCACTTATGAAATAATGAAAAATCTTTATCAATTTGATGAGAATTATTGAAAGGGAAGGTTATTTCATATTAAATTGTCCAAAATACTACTTCATTTCATTTGATCTCTAATAAATCAAGAAAAAGAGAAAATACATATTATTCATTTAGATATTGTTTGTGGCAAACCAATTTGTTAACTTTGCTAATTTTGTTTGGTGTACTGGAAGCGAAATCCTGTGTTGATATGTTGATTTTTGTCACAAATGAGTATGAAACCCCAAAATTAGAACTCTTTTGGCTTATGGGTAAGAATCAAGCCACTTGGAAACAATAGCCTGATTTTGCTGTTTGCTTTTCTGATTGTAAATTGACAGTGCCAAAATATTCCTATCTTTCAGGATTTTCTATGGAAACATCAAAAGTTTCTTACACCCAGAAAAGCTCTTTCTAAGGTAAGGCAAATGTTTCCTTTTGATTCCTTGAAATTAGCTTTTTGATTTTTTGTTAATCGGTGAGATTCAAACCCTGATGCCCAATCCTAAATAGCTTTACTTTCACCATTTTTTTTTTAATTGATTGTCACTTTCACCATTTTTTTTTTAATTGATTGTCACCTAGTAGTAGTATGGTTCTAATGTTCTTTATGTATATATGCTTGGATTAAGTTAAATGTTAGAAAAGCAGTGTTTTGATGTGAACTTTGAAAATGTTATTTTGTTTTGTTTAGGAAATGGAGTATAGAGAATGAAGTCCCTTGCTAGATTGTAGTCTATTTAATTTATTAGAAATATTTTTTGTTATAGAATGAAATATAGAAAATTAGAAACCAATTATCTACAATGCATGTCCTGAAAGGGCTATCTTATTGACAATTAACCAACTTTGGATGTGCATTTATTATCCAGCTAGGAAAAGTAATTGATGATTACACAATTTCAATAATTTAGGCTATTAAGAAACAGTTGGCCCTTTGCTTAATATTTTGATGGCCAATGATGATACTAGCCAGCCTCTACTTTCTGATGTGAAAGATATTTGTTTAAATGCCAAAGAGAAGAAAACTCTTCAAAGAAGAAGATTTAGGCAGTCTACTAATTCCCCTATACCAGGGATCAGAAATCCAGAGCAAAATGGCATAAAATCACTTCAATGGCTTGAATCATTATTGGAGAAACAAAAATTTAGTTTCAAACAAGTATTCATTTTGTTTGGTGTGTATTTAGGTGTAGGCACTTTATGTTTCTTCCTTATAATGCATCAGATTGATGGGAAAAAAACACATGGACTTGTTGATGCCCTTTACTTCTGTGTTGTTACAATGACTACTGTTGGATATGGGGACCTTGTGCCTCATAGCATAGCAGCAAAATTGTTGGCATGTGTTTATGTATTAATTGGAATGGCTCTTGTTGGAATTATTCTAAGTAAGGCAGCAGATTACATTGTAGAAAAGCAGGAGATTCTGTTGGTTAAAGCTATTCATATGCGTCAAAAAAATGGTTCGGCAGATATTCTTAAGGAGGTTGAAACACACAAAGTCAAGTACAAGTTTCTCTTTGCCACTGCACTTCTGTTGCTGCTTATAATTGTAGGAACTGCATTTTTATGTTTTGTCGAAAATTTCGAATTTGTTGATGCCTTCTATTGTGTTTTTTCTACAATTACAACTCTTGGGTATGGAGATGAGAGTTTCACAACTAAATCTGGTCGTTTATTTGCTGTTCTGTGGATATTGAGCAGTACTATTTGCCTAGCTCAATTCTTTATCTACCTGACTGAACTGTATACTGGAATAAGGCAAAGAATGCTCGTTAAAAGGGTACTAACACGGAATGTGACATCCTCAGATCTTGAGTCAGCTGATCTTGATCATGATAAAGTTGTCACGTAAGGATTAATACTAAATATAGTTGATTAAGACAGAAACTACATTTTCTTGATCAATGATCTTATCTAAGTCCTGTTTTATTTGTCTTGTATGTCAGTGCTGCAGAGTTCATTGTGTATACGCTCAAGGAAATGGAAAAGATCAATGATGAAGATATTTCATTAGTGATGGAAAGATTCAAAAAGCTTGATACTGATCATTCAGGAACCTTGACAGAAGCTGATTTAGTGCAACCTCAGTCTTCATAAGTATATAGAGATTGCAAAAAATTCCTAGTTATTTCCCACTTGGCAACGAAAGTTTAAACAGGAGTCAGAGACCATAAGTAAGGTACTTTTTCCTTTGTGAATCCCCTACTCTCAACGTGAATACCTGCCCTTGATCAGATTAGAAAGATGGACTTCATAACATGTATGAAAATTAGCATTGTAATGCCATTTTATCAACACCCAAAAAAAGCCAACTCATTTTCATAGTTGGCACATCAATTTGTGTAATAAGTTCACATTTATGTAGATAATTTGAAGAATACACAAGGAGCTTGCTGCCTCTCACTAAGAAGTGAAGATAATATTTGTTCCATTTCATCATATCCATGTTTTTGCTGGTTGTTACATTGATATAATTCTCTACTCAACTCTGCATGTGTCATTGCATAGTTCACTTGCCAAGTACATTAATTTTAGTTAGAATGGGATTAGTAACATCATAATAATAGGATAATCATCCTTTCAGGGAACAAGATGTGATCCTTAGGAGGGACCATCTAAAACACCTTGCCTGTGGTAATTGCCTTATAATAAAAGCTAACTTTCTCTTTTTTTTTTCTTTTGGTTCCTCAGACATTTTGAAAGGGGAGGTATTTTGCGAAGATTTAAACTCCTAACATTTTATATTACGAGGCAAGTACTCATTCACTGGGAAAATTATGAGGAGTTTGATGGAAAATAGTTGACCTCCTGAGAGTACTGAACTCTGGAGGTTAAAATAAAAACTGGGCTTCAGTTACCAATTCCCTCCATCTTATTATACATCTTTTCTCATCAATTAATTAAATGCAGTTGAATTACAATGACATTCTAGATAATATATCTGCTATAACAGTTATGTAACCAAAGACAAATGGTTATTTGTTTTGTTGAATTAATATCCATTTATCCCTTATTGTAATTAAGCCCTGCTCTGCCCAAATTTAGTTCTTTGAATCTTATAGGTTTGGAAACCGGGAAACAATTACAATGTGTGATGAGATATTTTAGCTAATATAACTCTTTTGTCTATTTTTGACCTAGTGAAAAGATACCGATAGCCTTTCTTGTTCCATGTGTTCTTATCTAATTGGATGAGTGTAATCTCATTGGATTGGTGTATGCATTTAATATAGGCAATACTTAGCCTCAAATCAATACCAATTTCACTTGTTAACGTAACCTTAGTCTTTGTTCAAAAAGCAACTATGTGGTGACATGGATAATCTTAAAATGGAAACATAAAGCATCGTTCTTATTGATGTCAAATACAAAGAGAATGTGCAAAGCTTTATATACACATAAAGAGAACTTTTTTTACAATTATTTTTCGAATTTAATTACATCTTCCTTCAAATTATATTTTCACTTTCGAGATGCAATTAAGTTCAACATATATACATTGATTTTTAAGAGAGAAACCGAAATGTTAATGATTATAAAAAACGATAAATTATTAGATAGAACAATTTTATTTTTTCGTCCTATCTAATAATTGTCACAAATGGGAAACTAGACTTGATCATACCTGAATCTGAATCGACTTAAATCCCTTTCCACTTTACTCATATTTCTGAGGCTCTACAATATGTTGAGGTTGGCCTGCAACATAGTCAAGAAGGCCTTCACCTGTTTGTTGACCATGAGAATCAGAAGGTAACTGTGAAACACCACCAAATGCTATGATCAACACCAAGAACACAGTTGTTGAGGCAAAAAGAGGCCAAAAATAAGCAAGAATGGTGAGAAGTCTAGGAGCTGCATATAATAATATGGAAAGAACAAGTGAAGCAATAATTGCTATACCAAAATGATATTTATACTGCAAAATCTTTTCTGGAATATCCATATGGCTTCGCTACTTCTTGGATTGGTATCGGAATTTTAGAGAGAGAATGGTAATGTTTTCTCTTTATGGAGAAGTTGTAGAATTAATGGATGGAGATGCTCAAGTCAGTAATAATAATGCTTTAAAACTAAAATACTTTGCCTTCATTTAGTACTTGATTGTCAAAGATAGATTCCTTTTCTATCTGCAGACTCCAAGCAAATAAGCAATTTTCTTCTCTAATAGTTTGCTTGTCTTTCTAATTACATAAATACCCTTTGTTGCTTAGAATTTCAATTCCTAATATGCCCCTGATTTATAGCACTCATTCAAGTGTTTTTTTAGGAAAAATTATAAACTTTTTAAAATATATTATTTTAGTATTTAAATATTTTTTTTTTCAACGAGTTTTTCAATTTTTAAAAATAATTACATAATAGTATTTTTAGTCGTTTATCAATTATCAAAGTGGCATTAATCCAGGAAATACAACAAATATAAGGGTGAGCAGGCCTATGCATGAGGAGTTGTCTGTATTTAGTAAGCTTTACATCTTCTTTAGTTGTCTTTAGAAGGGATTTTTGAAAGGATGAAGAAATGTGCGATTATTTTTAAACGGCTAAAAATACTTATATTAAATTATTTTTAATAGTTGAGAAACCAATCAAACAAAAAAAAAAAATTATTCAGACACCAAAACAACATATTCTAAAAAGTTCAAATACCAATGATGTATTTTTTTTTATATCAACCATAATGTCTTAAAGTCATCAAACCATGCATGGAATAGCTATTATTTACTTAGTGGGTGTTTGACAAAACTTGTTAATGCAACTATTTGCTTTTGGTTCCCAATTGCTAAATCAAATCCGTTTGATTATTTTATTTAGTAATAGTTGTTAGTTGTTAGGTAGTCAAATAGTTATTGTTTATAAAAGTTTTAATTTGGAGTTTTTTTGAAACAACTCTTACTTATTTAAATAAAAAGACTAACTTATCCAATTAAAAATAATATTTAAATAAAAAGGTAATGTTAATATTTATCCTTAATAGTCATTAAATATATTAACAGCTACAACTAATAATAATTTTATCAAACACTTAACAACAATCAGCTACCAGTTAACAGTTGCTACAAAAAATTAAACCAAATGGGGCCTTAGTGGATGTTTGGTTTAGCTATTTGAAGCTAGCTGATAGCTTGTAGACTTTCAACAGTTAGATCAACCCGTTTGGTAAAAATAATAAAACAATAATTGATGGTTGTTGGGAGTCCAAATAACTGCGATTTTGAAAAGCTCCAATTTTGAGCTTTTTCCCATCAATTAGTAGCTGATTGAAATTTAGATTATATTACCCTTATAAAAAATCATTATTAATAAAAAAGTATTTTTTAAATTAATTTTTAGATAACTATAATAATAATAAATAATTATTAAAATATTATAAATAATAATTATAAAAAAATATAATTATACAATTAAACAATTAGTTGTAATTTTTTAACTTCTAATTTCATTATTCTTGCTATTTATATACGCATTAGAAAAAAAAAAAACTAGATAGAAAATAATATACTAAAAATAAATCATACTTTTAAAAAAACTAGATAGAAAATAATATACTAAAAATAAATCATACTTTTAATCAACATTTAACATTTAAACAGTAACAACTAGCAAAATTTTACCAAACAATCATATTTTTCAACTATCAATTTATCATCTACCAGTTACCAGCTATCCGCAACAGCTATAAATTACTAACTAGTAGCAATAGTTAAACCAAACAGGCCCTTACATATGAAATTTTTGTTCTAAAATTTGAAAAAAATATCACCCATATAATATTTTTTGCACATTCTCTTAAATTTTCTTTGTAGAAAAAGAAAAAACAATGTGAGCCTTGCAAATTTCTCTAAGTATTTAAATAAAAAGGATAGGAATTGTAAAAATACTAATTATATACAAAATAATTTTTCCAATGTTAAATTTTAAATAAAGTAAAAATAGCAATTCTATATGATGAGGTCGAGATTTGCCCCATCCTTAATGTGTAGGGCTCGTTCCGAAGATGGAAAGCCTACGGCCAAAAATTACCTTAGTCTGGATCTAGGGCGTGCCTATTGTGTGACGGCTAGTGTGATCATTTCAAAGGTGGAGCCTGTTGATAAAGAAAGAATGAATTAAAGGCCCTCTGAATGCCTAAGTTAGTAGGTTTAAAGATGAAAGAGGCCCCAAGAGAGAGAACAAATCTCTTCTTGGTTGTTTTAGAGTGATTAGTGAGGGTTCACTTATAGAGAGTTTCTCCTTTTTAGGAGTTCTTTTTTTTCCCTTGCATTAGTGAGTTCTCTTTTTATAGTGGTTTCAGTAGGCCGATGAAGCAAGTCCATAAGTCATTTGAGTAAGCCAGTGGAGCTAGTAAATAGGTTTGTAGGTGGTCGTATTCTAGTGGTAGAAAAGAGAGGTAGAGTCTGAATTGAGGGGACAAGCTACCTTCCTTGTGTCAATCTTCTAATCATGCATGCTTATCCCTGACATGTTCTGTCTGATACGACTAACCTTACCTTAGTGTACTTAATGACCTTTGAGGATGAGGACAAGCTTCAATGACAAGGGAAAAGACAAGTCATTGAGAGCGAGCCAGTGTTTAGTCCCAAGTTTCAAGTGGGCTTATTTACCAATTAGGGTCATATCACTAGCCCAGTATCTTGAATGAGCTTTGTCATTGTTAAGCCCAATTAGGACTTGGGTGATTTTAGGCCGCATCAAAGGCCCCTCACTCCCTAGTTTGATATGAGAATATTGAAGAGCGAGCTAGGTAGTAGACAAATAATCTTTGTGTGATGAGATTTACCTATACAGTATGTAAGGGAGCCAGATTGATGAACTTGGTATTAGAGACATGAGTTGAGGAGCTCGGTACAAGAGAGACGAACTGAGGAACTTAGTGTCGAGGCTACTGGATGCCTAAATAAGTACGTGAGCAGCTGAGAAACTTGTCTTGAAGGCAGCTGGACGACTTATTGATTGTCACATCATGGTATGATCCTTATGGTGCAGTTTCTAATTGTGAGGCCTCGCCCAAGCTTCGAGGTCGGTCCGCTAGGGAATCAAAAATGCTCTTTCGGGTATGATCTCATAATTGGAAGCGGCTATCGCTTTATTTAGACATATTGATTTGTTTTTAGGAAAATAATTTGAAAGTCGCTACCTTAATTTATTTTTAATGGAAAAATTAAGTAAAAACCCAATTTGACTCCAATTCATTAATTTTAAATTAATTTACCCAAGGATAAGATCACTAGCCTTTGAACTAGGTTGAGTTCGGGGACTAGGTTTTTAGTTTTAAAATAATTTAAATTTGACTCCTAAGTTTTATTTGACTTAAAAATTAATTTCATGAATGACAAGTATTAATTGCGATTTAAAATGTATGATCATGACATAATTATGAGTGCATGAAAAAATAAAGAGCAAGTAATTAAAAACATCCACAAAGTTAAGGAGAGTGTTCTCTCTAGTCTTTATTGATTCTAGGAGAACCACAAGTCGCTCCTTAACTCCAAAATAATTAACTTAATTACAACGGAATTAAATATAAATATTTACAAAATAGAAGGGAAAGAGATTTATAAGGGATTTGGATTTAAGGCTTGGAGTTAGATTCCAAGCGTGCCTACGTACCCCACTAAATGGGGATCTAAACTCACGTAGTTCATTCCACTGTGAGGTGGAGGGGTTTAAGGATTGATCTGATTGATTTGATTTTATTTAGGGAGTTTTGAAGTTAGTGAGAGAAGATGTTGCACCTTCTCTTGAGAGATTTTTGAGTGGAGCATATTATTTTTTCCGGACTAGAGTTTTGTTTTACCGACCTCAAAAATTAGAGATCTTACTCAAAGGGAGTAGATTTAATTAATTAATTTAGAATTAATCCAAAGATTTAATTAATTAATTTAGAATTAATCCAAGGAGGAATAATCCTAATTAGTTTTCAATCAATGAAAAAGGAAACTTTTAATTAATTAATATTTGGAATTAATTACTTAATTTTTAGTTAAAATCAAAAAGAGATTAACTAAAAATTGGGACTACTCAAAAGGATTATAAAAGACTAATTAGAGAGAGAGAGAGAGAGAGAGAGCAAATGGATAGCCATCTATAATTGCTTGAGCGGTCTCTTGAAATGGAAAATAGAGGGGGGTATTTATAGGAAATGAAGGTTGGGGTATTTTGGATATTGAAAGAGTGAAAAAACCAAAAGAGTAGGACTTTAGTAGTTGAAATTCATACCAAGAAGGGCAAAACCATTATTAAGGAGGTGCAGGGAGACCAGCCGTTAGGGTGGGCTGTGGGTCCACGCTAGGGTCTGCGTGGATTTGCACCATCTTTTGGTGGTGACCGCAGAGAATGCTGGCGGATCAACTAGACTACCTGGTGGATCCTCCGGCCCATCCGGCGGCTGCCTATGCTTCAGTATTGACACGTGTCAGCATGTCAGCATTGATGATTGTCAGCGCATCAGTGCGGACAAGCGAGGGAGACGACGGTGGCCGCGAGCCTTCTGGAGCGTCCATTGGATTGTCCGGCAGCCTCTGCCATTACTTTCGGCGGATCAACACAGTCAGGTGGCGGATCCATAGGCTTTCCTGGCAGACGTCTATGGTTTCTGAGATTTTGGGCTTCCGAGTTAGTTTTAGAGGGCTTTTGGCATTCTGAAAAATTACCGGTCAGTGTCGGTGGACTCAAAATTAATTATTGGATAATTTGACAGTCAATTTCGAGAAAAATTCAGTTAGTTTCTAGAAAAAGCTATTTTTTAATTTTTAAAAATAATTACATATGAGTATTTTTAGTCATTTATCAGTTATCAGAGTGTCAATAATCTAGGAAATACAACAAATATAAGGGTGAACAGGCCTATGCATGAGGAGCTGTCTGTATTTGGTAAGCGTTATATCTCCTTTGGTTGTCTTTAGAAGGGATTTTTGAGAGGATGAAGAAATGTGCGATTATTTTTAAACGATTAAAAATACTTATATGATATTATTTTTAATAGTTGAGAAATCAGTTAGACAAAAAAAATTTATTCAAACACCAAAACAATAGATTCTAAAAAGTTCAAATACCAGTGATGTATTTTTTATTTTTTTTATAGCAACCATAATGTCATAAAGTCATCAAACTATGCATGGAATAGCTATAATTTATTTAGTGGGTGTTTGACAAAAATTTTTAATGCAACAGTTAACTTTTTGGTTTCCAATTGCTGAATCAAATCTGTTTAGTTATTTTGTTTAGTAATAGTTGTTAGTTGTTAGTTGTTAGATAGTCAAATAGTTATTGTTTATAAAAGCTCTAATTTAGAGCTTTTTTGAAACAACTCCTACTTATTTAAATAAAAAGACTAAATTATTCAATTAAAAATAATATTTAAATAAAAAAGTAAATGTTAATATTTATCCTTAATAGTAATTAAATATTTTAACAGTTAGAACTAATTAAATCAAATGGGGCTTTAGTAGATGTTTGCTTTAGCTGTTTGGAACTAGCTGATAGCTTGTAGACTCTCAACAATTAGATCAACCCGTTCGGTAAAAATAATAAAACAACAATTGATGGTTGTTGGGAGTCCAAATAATTGCGATTTTGAAATGCTCCAATTTTAAGCTTTTTCCCATCAACTAGTAGTTGATTGAAATTTAGACTATATTACCCTTATAAAAAATCATTATTAATAAAAAAATATTTTTCAAATTAATTTTTAGATAACTATAATAATAATAAATAATTATTAAAATATTATAAAAAAATTATAAAAAAAATTAATTATACAATAAAAAAATTAGTTGTAATTTTTTAACTTCTAATTTCATTATTCTTGCTATTTATATACGCATTAGAAAAAAAAAAACTAGATAGATAATAATATACTAAAAATAAATCATACTTTTAATCATCATTTAACATTTAAACAGTAACAACTAGCAAAATTTTACCAAACAATCATATTTTTCAACTATTAATTATCATCTACCAGTTACCAACTATCTGCAATAGCAATAAGTTACTAGCTTCTAATAATAGCTAAATCAAACAGGCCCTTACATATGAAATTTTTATTCTAAAATTTGAAAAAAAAATCACCCATATAATATTTTTTGCACATTCTCTTAAATTTTCTTTATAGAAAAAGAAAAAACAATGTGAGCCTTGCAAATTTCTCTAAGTATTTAAATAAAAAGGATAGGAATTGTAAAAATACTAATTAAATTCAAAATAAAATTTCCAATGTTAAATTTTAAATAAAGTAAAAATAGCAATTCTATGATGAGGTTGAGATCTGCTTCATCCTTGATGTGTAGGGCCCGTTTCGGAGATGGAAAGCCCATGGCCAAAAATTACCTTAGTTTGGATCTAGGGCGTGCTTGTTATGTGAGGGCTGGTGTGATCATTTCAGAGGTGGAGCTTGTTGACAAAGAAAGAATGAATTAGAGGCCCCCCGAATGCCTAAGTCAGTAGGCTTAAAGATGAAGGAGGCCCCAAGAGAGAGAACAAATCTCTTGGTTGTTTTAGAGTGATTAGTGAGAGTTCACTTACAGAGAGTTTATCCTTTTTAGGAGTTCTTTTTTTTTTCCCCTGCATTAGTGAGTTCTCCTTTGTTGACCCCAAGGTTTCATATGTGATTTTGATGATGCAAAATATTATTATTACTAATAAGTTTGTTTAGTGTTGTTGTTGTTAGTAGGTAATCTTTGATTGGTATTGATGTAATTAAGTAAAGAAATTGAATCATGAAGATGAAAAGAGCATGTGAAACCAATAAACTCATGTGAAGAAGGATGATCTCCATGGAAGCAAAACTGTTTATGAGGTTTGAAGAATAAACTGTACTAATTGGGATAGTTTATGAATGTAAACTATATATGGATGGATATCTACATCAGTCTAATTTCAGGAACAAAAATTGATATAATTTTTGGAGCTAGGAAAATGGAGTTATGAATTTTTAATTGAATTATGCTCAAGCTGTCAGACTGGGTAACAGCAGATGATGTCAATTAGAATTAGTGACGTTAATTCTACAAAGGGATTTTGAATATTCCCTTCTCCAGATTTATAGCTTTGGAAGTCTAGTTTCATATGCAAAAAGCATTGCATCAATCCGAGGTATATAGAAGAAGCATTGGGTGAAATACTGAAGCATGTTCAAACTGTCATGGTTAGATAAGTAATAAAATATTCTGATTTTTTAGAGTATTAATATGGATTATTTTGAAGTTTGTCAAAACTAAAAAGTTATATTAGACTACTCCAAGTTTCTAACAAAAAAAACGGATCATTATTTAGAGTTGTATAACTCAAGATTTGAATTTTTGAATGTAGCTGTTATGTAGCCGTTAGAATATAGCCGTTATATATCCATTGGAACTTGTCTAGTACCATTTTTAAAGCACTAAAATGGTTGTTTGAGCATGGAATGAAGACCTATATATATCTAAAGACTCAAGGTG
>CATKHJ010100676.1:0-31003 GCA_949750685.1 Vernicia montana | reverse complement strand
ATCATTGCTTACATCATTATTATTATGACATCATTGCTTGCATCATTAATATCATGACATCATTGCTTGCATCATTAATATCATGACATCATTGCTTGCATCATTAATATCATGACATCATTGTCTGCATCATTAAATTCTGACATCATTGCCTGCATCATTAATGTCATTTTGATCTGCAAAATAAAATAAAATAAAATACTAAAAATATTTTATAATTTATTTATAAATTGTTAGAATTATTTATTCTTTAAAATAAGTAATAATATTATTAAATTATCAAGAACTGAACCAAAATTTGAATTTAAATAGGTAAAATAATTTTAAGAAAATAGAGTTATCAACTCTCTCACTAAAATATTTTATCTCTCAAGAAGAAGAATTGTCATCTTCTTCCTTAAGCCACAAGAAAACTAATTTAAGCATCAAAAAGTATTTGGCTTGGCCCTCTTATGCTCCTTATCATCTTGCAAGTCCAAGACCATGAGTCAGGCCAAATCCATCAAGAAGAGATCCAACTCATTATCTAGATAGAACACTATCAACACCCTAAGCTGACAAAAGAAAACTTAACCTTATATTTAGTGATATTGGAGTTGTCTTTCCGAAAAGCTTCAATTGGAGTACTCAAATTTACACACACACACAAAAAAAAAAAAAAAAAAAAGAAAACACCACCATATACCTTAAAGTATTCTCTAACACCTTATTTGGAAACTTAATTTTTGTAATAATTCAATTTAAATGAGCTATATTTTATTAACTTTCATGTTTTAAAAGAGATAATTTATAAAATTCAATTATTTTAGTATTCAAAATAAATAGAAATTTTGTTTTTCCTAAAAATTTTAAATTAAAACTTGATTTATAATCAATTTACACAAATAATGTATATTTTAATATCTTAAAGTTTTCAATTATTAGTTATTTTTAAATAAATAAAGGTAATTAAGAAAATAAATTAAATTGATCAGTATTTATGTACATAATGTTTGAAATAATTATTATATAAAAATTCAATTTAATTTTATTGATAAAATTAAATTGAATTGAATTTTTTGAAATAAGTTTTTTCAATCCGTGTATGAGTATAACGGGGTGTTTGATAATCTAATTTATTATTTAATTTAATATTTTCAGCACTTATTAATTTTAAAATGATTTAATAATATAAAATAATTTCAACTTAAAATTTTCAATTAAGTCAAAACCACTTAAAATGATAAGTTAAAATATTTAACTTAAAATTTTTATTGAATACAATAAGTGATTAAATTTTTAAATAATTTACATTTTAAAAATTATATCACTTATATTATTCAGTACTTAAAATTCAATACTTAAGAGAGCGTTTGATATTATTGCGGTTTTCTGTTTTTTTTTTCAAATTTCAAAAAAATAAGTATTAAAAAATATTTTTAAAAAATTATTATTTTTTATTTATTTCATATTTATCCAGAAACATCTTGAAAACAGAAAATCAAAAATAATAAATTCTGATTTTCAAAATCTTATTTTTATTTTTGAAAAACAGAAAATAGAAAATAAAAAATGATATAAAACGAACCCTAAATTTTCAACACTTAATTTTTAATTTTACCAAATACTATCTAAAATATGTTATAGCTGCAATAATTTTTTTCATGTAGAATTTAATTTGAAAGTTTATACACGTGTTTATACCTAAACGTAGTTGCACCAAAATCCCATGAACTCATGGTTTGCGAAAGCAAAGTTTCAAAATGGGAAAGAGAGGGAGAGGGAATTGAGAAAGGCGGCAAATATAATCCAAAAGAACGAAAACAGGTCAGTCTATTACTAGAAACCTCTTCTCTTTTTTGGCCAATTAATAACACAAAATCTATCTAAATTCTCTATACTCATTGATTACTTATATACATATAGAAAAGAGAATCAATGTAATGGACTCAGGTATGCTTCGATTGCTCGAATTCCTTAGTGTTTGATCAAATCTCGCTTGATTCTGAAACCTAATTTTTCAATTTAATCATGCAGTGTTTTGATTGTGTTTTCGTTGTTTTTGTTTTTCACATACGTGGTTGTTTGGTTGCCGAGAAAAAGGACGAAATGTAGAGAAAAGAGAGTAAACTTTGTTTTCGAATCTGGAGGAAAAAGAGCAGAATAGCCCCCGTTTTTTTTTGTTTTTTTTTTTTTGCTGTGGAATGGTTTTTCATGGTAATCGATCTCTGTGCTTGTGAAATTTTGTTTATTAATGATTGATCGATTTTTTTTTTTTGCTCGGTTATGTAATGGAAAATTTAGGATTTGTTAGCGTTTTTGTATGCTTTAATGGATATTTATGTTTTTTTTGCTTGGTTAATTTGCGTTGTGTTTGTTAAGTTTGAGGGGTCTATGTGAGAGCTTATTTGAATAAGTAATTGAATTTCAGAACATTTCTTAAGAGGCAATAGTTTTGGATGATTCTTCCTAGTTGATAGTACACATGCCTGTATCTTTTCTCAATGTGTGTTTCCACTTTCTAGTGTTATTTTTCAATTGAAAGTTGTATAAGAATAATTGTAACTCAACTCCACTTAGTTCAACTTTAACTCCAACAGATAGATCATTTTCTTCCATTCCTCTCAGTTTAGGATTTTTGCTAAAATAATCATATCTAAGGATCAAATAGTTTTGTCACTAGGTAAGAGGATCAAATTTCACACCAAATATATATTATTTTGGAGTCATACATGACTTTGATGTGAGAATTGTTAACTCTGAATCATAGTAAATTGGTTTAACTATATGTAAATGCATCAAACAAGAAATAACATACAAGAAGTGCTTTATTTATTCATAGACTAAATGGATCAAGGGAAAAGTGCTTATCAAGTATGAAACAATTTTATATTTACATTTATCATCCGTTTTTACATCATATTATCCATTATGTTATGTTCTCTCATGGATAGCATGTCTAGTGTAATTTCTTATAATATGCAATACACCCATTTTCTTAAAAAACTGTCAATTTAATAAGAAATGAAAATAAGGACAGTTTTGATTTTAAATAGTCATGCATTTAAGTTATTCTTTATGGCTCAAGATTGAATGAAATTACATATCAATTTCAAAGTTCAGAAGCTTTCTTGCAAGCAAACAATCACCTCAAATTTCAATATTACATAGTCCTATGATTGTGTAATATAAAATCTTGAACAAATTCATATGAAATGTAATATTATATATATATTATCAGAACAATATATCATAATAATATTTTCAATAATAAATGAAAGAATATCACTTAAAACTTTTTGTGTAAGAAAGTTAAATATTAAGGATTATTTTAGTAAGTTACTAATTATAAAGAAGGTTACTGTAAAAGAAGTGGGCGGTTTGGTCCAACCCTCCAAGTGGAGGGAAAAAGATACTGAGCTTAAAATCTTTTCTGTAGATTTCCAATTTTTTTGAGGGAGAGAGATTTATCTTGATATTGTGGTAGCCTGAAAAAGGAAAATGCTTAACTTACTGCCACTAATTGTACCGCCTCCTTACCGCCTTACATGGCACTTTGTGTTTGTGCAAAAAATATCCCTATTTTGTTTTATATTGCTTTGTTTTGATGAGGACAAAAATGTGAATTCGCAAAAATTTATTTAATGAGTGCATAGCTCTGTGTTCTATAAAAATCCTTAATTTGCTTTGGTGTTTTCTACTTTGATGCAAAGATTGGTTATGCTCCTTTATTTTCTTAGTGCATGAAAAAAGATAAATGATAATAGATGGTGGCATTTGTACGAAGCTCATATAAAAACTATAATAATTTTTTGCTTTGTGACTTGTGAGGTGCTGAGGCGGTAAGAATGGTGGTAGAATTAAGGCGGTATATGCAGCTGCACTCCCTGAAAAATTGCCATGTTTTGAATATGGAAGGCTCTAGCTATTTGATACTACATTAAGACTAATTTTTCATGTAGGCATAAAACAAATGTATGTTTTTATGCAAAAGGTGGCTGTGCACATGTACTCTATATATTTCTGTGAATAAATTTTCCATGAGGGTAAAATTGATTTGATATAATATTTATGTTCATTTTTATGCATGTGTCTGCTATTATTTTATTTTTCCTTCTTGGTATGGTAATATCTTTTAATTGTTGCACCCTTTAAAGCTAACTAAATGATAGCATGTTCAATTGTTTGAAGTTCAGTTTCAGTATAGAGGTTTTACATTAAAGCCTTAGTGTGTTGAATTTTATGAAAGTAGTTATTGTTTTCTATAATGTAGAAGTAACACTGTGGACAATCACTTTTATATCTGGTTCATGCACTTTTGCATTGTCTTTTCCTTGCTGCTATGTTTATGTTGATGCATTTCTCAGTAATACATTATCATGTTAAAGTGGTAATCATTTATTGCTTGGGAAAAAAATATAGTATTGCATTTCTACAAATGTTTGATTGAAGATATAGGACATTTAAGTACTTTTATTTCCACTAAATTGTATATTTATTTAACACAAGTTATTGAACTGATTTATTGAAGTGGAGATGAAGTTTGAGAGGATGCTACTTGGACTATTCACTATTATTTAGGGAATCTGAGTTATGCTTTATCATTGATACTCACAACCAATGTCCTTTCCTTCTGTGTACTACATGAGCTTTACTCAGGGTACAGTGATTTCCTTGAAGGGAATATTTTCCATTATCAAATCTCATGTATGTCACTCATGAAGAGGCTTCCTAAAATCAACAGAATATCTGATGTGCAAAATAAAGATTATTTTTTTGTACTTATCTTTTATTTTCTTATCAGCATTGCAGGAATCATATTGCTTCATCTCTTAAGTGAAGACAACAAATGCTTAAGAGATGGAAGCTCTGAATGGTGAAAAATTAAACTTGAACTAAAAGAGTAAAAGACAAAGAAATGGAGAAAGATTTATGTACGTCAAAACATGAAATTCTGCTGCTGTATGTAAGTATATCAATTTTTTTCTTTCTTATGGACTTCCACTACTATTTTTCTTCTTTTAATGATTTTTATGAGATTGTACATTGCTATTTATACTACCCAGTCTCCACTAGAGGGATTTCTGCAATGGATTGTATTTGTGTGACACTTCTCTATCCAAAATCTTGTGTTTCAGATACTTGATCATGTGACACCTGTGCCCATTAAAGTTGGACACTTGTACGGACATTCAACAACATTCACATTTATTTACTTGATACATGTTGGTAAAATTGTCATGCATTTTTGTTGAGAACAGACAACGGGCTATTTAACAAGCTTTTACATTTATTTACAATTAATGTTTAATATTCTGGATCCACAAACACATACACACTGTCATTGTATTTGGAACTTTTCCTCACTTTTGTTTTCACAAATTATAGGATTTTGGAAATGGAATAACTCTCACCCTCTGACTACAGAAATACAATTTTTTTTTTTTTTTTTTTTTAAGTTTTGCCTTTCTAGTTGACAATTTCTTAGGATCTAAAACTATCTATTTATTACTTTTCTTCAGATACATCTTTTTCTTCCACATGCAGAATAGATGACAGTAACTTGATGAGAATTCTAGTATTTGGCTATTCTTCTTATTTTTGGTTATGAAATGATTGTTTTCGGCAATCAGTTTGATGCAAGTGAAGTGGCAGAATAATTAAACGTTGCTTGATCAAAGATGTGTGTATTTGTTGAGGTACAAATTTGTAATGTTTTATTTTGTTTAAAAATTTAAACTGCGTTGGACTTGGGTTTTTGGGTGGATTTTTGAGCTGGTGATTTTGATTTTTATTCACTAGATACAATATTACCCAAAAATACATGCATAGTAAATTCATCAAGTGGGGGGCAGGGGGAGGTTTTTGCTGACATTGGCTAGTTTAGAAAAATCGCTCTGTTTCGAGCATGAATTGAAATAATCATATATTCATTCATTTATCAACTACATCCCACTTGCCATGGTATTTCACAATTTCATTTGCAAATTTCTTTATGCTGGGCTAAGATCATCTCATGTTAGAGGAAGAACAATTGAATGTACAACAATATGTTAGTCAATGAACTTCTTCACTAATTCATCTATCTTTTGCTGGTTAGAACTTTTGCTATTAACCATCTCTGCATCATGGCCTGCTTATCATTGTCTTTGATTTCTTGTTTTCACCAACTTACTTGCTGGAAAGTGCAACCTGGCTAAAAGAGGTCGCGGTGCCCTTGTCTTTTGGTCAAACCCTCTCACACAAACAAATCCTGCAAATAAAATTTCACATGGTAAAGTGAAGCATGGATGAAAATTACAAACCATACAACTAATCTAACAATGCACAACAACCTGTTCAACATAGCATCACTCATATTTTGGAATTTTAGGTACAATGCTTATGTAGTAACAGCAAATGATTAAATGTTTCAAATACTCTCTACAATCTTAATTTTAAGCATTATGCTCTCAATCATTTTGGCTAAACAACAGCTTGCATACTGTTAAAACTTTTTTTTGTTATTGCTCTTGTCACCATTGGAGTTCATTCTTTAAACCAATTTAGCCAGTCCTCAGATCAAGTTCAAGCTACTTTGTTCCCAGAGGTTGGATGGATGAATGTTGGAATTTCTAAGGAATTCATGATGATCCTATTTCACGTCTCTATTTTTCAGTAAATTTCTTAATTATAATAATTTGACTATGTTAATTTAGTTGTATAATGAATTTGTTTTCTTTTCCAAGAGGTTGTAACAACCGAACAATAAAAAATTATCTTGACAAAAATTTGATCTTGGAAAATATCCCAGGCATTTAGGAGGTAATTTAAGGTCAACATACTTGTTGAACTCTGTTGGAATGGATATATTATCTGCTATCACATGAAATTTTATAGACTCAAAACATTTGTGTTTTTCATATGTAGTTTTACATCTTATGAGTTAGCTGCTACCTGCTAAATAATTTGTTTTTTTTTTTAGTAAATTATGTTGTCAATATGAGATTAGTCTTTGGTTACAGAGTTTGCAATTTATACATTTAAAAATTTGATGAACTACTTAAAATCTATCATTTGTTGTTTTTAAATTAAATTAAGCATCAATTCATTATTCATTGGCTTAGAAATTTATTAAGAAGCATATACTTTGGTTATATAAATGTTTCGCACTTTGCAAATGGTAAAGAAAACTTGTAAAAATTTTGTAGTAGTTATTGTGAGTTGTTTTCACAATGATTTTGAAGTCTGTTATGAATGTTGCTCAATTCAACTGAAACTTAATCCAAGAATCATATTTGCATAAGATCTTTGAAAACCAATTCTTTCTTATAACCCCAGACAAAATAACTTTTCTTCAATATTTTACCATTTTGGTTGTCCTAAATGCAGTTATTATCCTCAATTCCCTGATAATGTAAAGGTCCATGTAACATGTGGTCTAACCATTTACCTTAACTAATATTTTTCCTTACCATTCCCTCTTCAACCTTTCTCAAACATCATAATTTAGAATTTTATCATTTCACATTGTATATTCATCTTAGCATTTCTGTTGTTGTAACAAAGCAATAATGATGACCCTATTGTTCTCCCATATAATTTTCCTTAAGCTCAATACTTATTCTGTGGTCATTCAGCAAATCAATAAAATTTTTCCATTTCACTCGATCAGTTCTCGTTATTTAAATTCTCTATTTCACTCTATATGATCTAGTTTTTCGATGAATTTCTACTTCAATCTCATCTTCTTTGGGGGATATAAATGATGTGAGATACCAAAATTTCTTGGTTGTTGGCTAATACTAATTATGTCAGTGAATTTATTATAGTCCTACTCAGCATAAAATGTTTGAACTTTAAATTCTTGTTCATCCATAATTCTACCTTAGCAGTTAGCACTAGGCTCCAGTCTACTTTTATTTGTTATTGCAGTATCATTTGCAAATAACATGAACCAATATCCTGAATGTGTCTATATCTGTAAAGGTTATATGGCTTTTATTCCTTTCTCAATGTTTTTTTCTATTATCTCCTATGTAAGAAAATAGCTGCAATATATGATCTCCCATATTTCTAACTCTCTATTGTGCCTTAATTCTGAGCTCACTGCTTAGCCAGCCAACAATTTATAGTGTGAACCATTAGCTTGATTGTCTTATTGTTTGTCTAACATTGAATGTAGGCAGTTAATATATCTATTCATTTGTTGTTTTTTTTTTTTTGAAATTTAACTAAACAATCTGGTAAGCTGAAATGGCCAAAATCCATTTAACACTTCACACAAGGTCCATTTGATCTGGCGTGTTTCCATTTTCATTGTCTTTCTTGCTTCCTTGACCTCCAATACCAAAATCCTACTTATAAAATTGGATTCTATTTTTGATGGAGTAATTAAGTTGTCCTAAATTCTTCATCCAACTAATATCAAATGTGTTACTAAAATAGCTTCTCCATGTCCTGTATTTCACCCGTGATCCTCATCCTTAATAAACTTAAAATGGCTGCCTTTATTATCGTAGCCACCTTGTAGATATGTTACCCTCTACCTTTTCTCAGGTTACCATGGTTACAATATAAGTTTTTAACCTAGCCTTCTTCACTAACTTCTTAAACTTTTCTTTGACTTTCCTGCATTTTTACAGTCTTAATTATTTCTTAAGAAAAAAAAAAAGAAAATATAATGTAATGTTGAATTTTACGTTCTGTTTACCCCAATGAGGTGACCTTGACACAGTTACCACAAAAGAAAATTTCCCTGTTCATTCACTTAACTTTAGTTATTTCACTAAAATTTCAGCAATTTCCTTCTGGTTCCTACATATGTAGGATCTTAGAAGATGAAAAATCATAAATATCTTCATTGATTTGGTAGATTGATAAATAATAGCTGTAGCCATCTATATTCGTTTTTGAAGAAGTTCTTAAGTGTTAAAAGAATAAAAATGATTAAGGTATTGCTGGTTAGTAATAAGATCAAGAATAATGGATGTTCTTATGAAATTTTGTAGTTCAACTGAACCAACAGTTCATCCTGCAAGTAAAACTATGCCCACTGTAGATGGAAGTCGTTGAAAAAAGCAAGTTATATATACTTCAGTATTACAAACTTGAAAAAGTTGAAAGCATCTACTTGTCAGAAAAATAAAAATGTTACTGTGGGAGAAGCTAGGCCAGTGGATCTCTCTGTACTAAATATCACTATGATGCTAATCTTTTTGTTTTTCTACAATCTTTCAAACCCTAAAACTAGCATCTTTCTATAAGCATGCTTCATGTTTTGGATATCTTATACAATTCTGGCATATTTTTTTTTCCTTGTGTATTGTAGTTGTAGACATTTATTGAAAGCAACCATTTATCTTTTATTGGGAGAATATATGATTCTGTTTCATTCTTTTATTGTTTGTCATTCAGTCTTTTACATCATGCATGACATTAGATGGGTACAGTTAATGACATTATATCAAAAATTCTCCCCCTAAGTACACAATTTCATGATCTAGTATGAGGGCAGTTTACATTTTCACTTGCAAATTATATTTTTTAATAAGAAAAAGAATGCCTCCATATCTCATAACATGCTTTGTAGCATGTCCTTTTATGAAGTCCATATAACTTCTAACCAAAAGATTCATTTATGTACAGTAGATCCTGTATTGTGATAAAGTACTAGTAGTCATTATGTAATTAAATTGGCACAACTATATATAATATTCATATTGGTATGCTGGTAATGTAATTATTTTAGCTACAGATGTCTCTCTTACAAACACTCGTACAATGCCTAAAAAAGTTGGCTGAATTTTAAATTTAATAAGCTATGATCTTAAGTAAAACTTGTTTATATATCTTATCCTAAATATAAGAATCTAGATCCGGTAAATAGAGTAGAAGCTCATGAAATTACTTGTTATTTCTACAAACATATATGCCACATAAGGCTGTTTATTTTATTAAAAAGGGATAGCGTGGAAAGTTAAAATAGCATTGCATACCTTTCCAAAAGCAGTACTGAATTCCTTCTGTTGAAAGTCCTAGTAGAAATAATTGTCTTGTGAGTTAGCTTTTACCTTTTAATGATTTACAAAATCTCATAAGCTAATGGTTTTCTTACCTTTAAATATTGTTGATACAGAAGTTCCAAAGTACACTATTCGTCTTGGCAAGTTCCATAACCATGCTCTTGGAACATCAATTGGGTTGAGACTAGATTCATGATCTGCAAATACCTGCATAGTAATAGCAAATTTGCTTGTTAACCAACCAACAATTCATAAAATGAATGACTTCAAATTCTGGCCTAAGAGTCTTCCTATCTCATAGTGGAGATATAGTATTTTTAGTTTATGTTTGGCAATATGATGATGCAGTCTGCTTTTGCAAATATTCTCAGTTGAAAAAGCAGATTTTTCCTTTTCAGAGAAAGTATCAATTCACTGTTTAACCTAAAAGTGAGTTATATAGCAGGCATCACCTCCTGAATTATAAAAGATTATTATTATTATTTTAAATCTAATTGCAATATTGAAAAACAGGTGAAATTGTTATGCCAAACTGTGCAATAAGTTATCGTCAGTTTAGAGTTTCAAAAGCCACAAGGTGTTATTTTATTAAGGTGGTAGATTTGACGGGTGCCAAATTCTCCAAAGCCTCTTCTTGGCATGGAAAATCTAGTTACACCATTAAACAAGATGCTATGAAACCCTCCAGGGAGGGCTTGGAGAATATGTTACTCCTAAAAATAGTTGGAAGACAGTTGGCAAGCCAGTCTACTCAAATGTTGGCTTCCCAGTTCTCTGCAGTTGTGTTGAAGTTTCCCTGTCCAATTAGTTGTGTTGCATTCCAATAGTTTTCTCATTACCAACTCGAGGGCAGTTTTGTAGGCTTATATTCACCCATAAGAAGCTTTAATGCCCATTGAGCGTCTACTTCCAAAATTAGAGAATTGGCACATAACTTCAAAACTATTTACCTCATTCACTTGAAAGTATGTGCCATTGAGTGGAAAGCTTCCTCGCATTGCTGTTCTACAAGGTATCTGCATGTGAGGCCATGTGACATTCATTAAGCAACACAAGTAGTCATTTTTTTTTTCTCAATTTGCTTCATGATTATTGTCAATGTCCCATCGAGCTGGGTTTACTCACCAGAAGTGTTCCCCTGACTATTTGTGAATTAGCTTCCCTGACACTATTGCATGAAAAGCATGTCTCGTCATTGCATAATTTGTTTGGTTCCTGGGACTGACAATGTTGATCTGGTGGCTGAATTGAATTTGCAGTTTCACCTAGTAACAAGATATTACTTAGCAATTATTTGAGAGTGGTAAGGGTATCCTTATGCAAGGTTGGAGCACATACTACACCCTATCTCATCATTTATCCACATTGAATGGTTCATCTGTTGCAATATCATATTAAGATACCCTAAAAACATGGTAGGTTATAACGCTATTTACTAAAAACGCCATTGCATCCTGTGGTCTGATTTTTGCGTCCATACAGGCCATTTTTCTAGTTCTATTTGAGTCTGTTGGTCTTGCAAGTATATTATATGTGCTACCCACCTGGTGTCCATATTGCCAGAAGGTAGGGACTGGGATCATCAGGTTCTCTTTGATCCATCTGCAAATTTTATAACTCACCATTAAAGGAAAAAAGTTGAAGGAGAATTGATGATGTCAAATGATAAAGGGGAAACTAACCCCTTTCAAGAGAGGATGTGAATCTGGAAGTTCATACCTGCATCACATCAGGGAGACATGTTAGAGTTCATGATTCAGGATTTATCCTTCTCAGCATGTTGTTCTAATTTGAAACTTTTTGCCATTTTTTTTCCATAAGTAAGCAATTTCAAAGTATCAATAGAGCATGATGTATATGGTACTTATTAGTAAGTAAAAGTGATCAAATGATTTTGATGAGTTATGTGAATCAATCTGACTTAACATTGTTGATAGTAGTGGTTCTTTTTGCAATCATTTGTGATTAGTTATGAGAAGATTTTCACTCACACTTGGTGTTCTGTTCGTAGCCGACTGATATTTTTCAGTTTGGGTGTGGGAATGGAGGCAGCTTCTGGATTCAAAGCAACTAAAGCCTTGGACATGTCACCTTCTTGGAGTTCCATGTTTGCTTGCATGTAATTCTGTACAGTCACTGACAGCTCTTCCATGTTGAGTTTTATTGTTGGTATTTCATCAGGATCCTCATCAAATAATTCTTCTATATCGCTTTCTATTACTTCGATGTGTTCTTGTTCAGGTGTTGCTGGCTCTTCAATTATAGGTACACAGCTAACAATATCAGACCCTCCTCTTTTAAGTGAGTTTTCCTCAGGTGCAGGTAATGGCATGGGATCAATAACTATGCCAGGGCTTCTCTCCGTTGTTATGGGAACAGTTGAAGGCATTATACTCTTCTCTTCTGGCCCAGGCAATGCAAGCCTTGCACTGTATCATAAGGCATATTCAGCTTCATTCTCTAAAGTATGTATTTCATACATATAAAATAAGTTATGTGGTTTGGTCCATTCGATCATTCATTTATCAAAGGTTGACATTGTTTTTTCTTTTCTTTTCATTTTTTTTTCCTTGTTCTCATGGTTTGGTAGTTGATAGATCTGTAAACTTTATGTTCATCTAATTCTTTTAGAACCTTTGGAGGTAAGGAGAACAATATTTATTTTTCCATCAGAAAATGGCAAGTCTCTGTTCTCAAACCTTATGCCTTATTTTATGATTTCCTAAATGTATCTTTTTTCTTATAGTGAAGTAGAGCTGTGCTTACTGTGTGCATCTTACTTGGAGGTAACAGACTTTTGGCTTCATATGTTAAGAAAATTTGCTATCCTATTGTCTGATATTTTCATAATTCCTATACCTGTGCACATTAGGACATTAATATAACAATTCTTGTTACAATCTCTTCTCTCTTACTTTACTGCCAAGATCAGAGAACCATTTCTTCTTATTACAGTAATTCAATTAGGTGGTGTCTGTGCTAAGCTAAAAAAAAATCTCGGAACTGAATGGTAGACCGTTCAACTTTGCAAATTTTTGAGTTTCAAATTGTTGAGACTTCAATTTCTGCATGTATCGAGATTTTAAAGTTTATGATGATCGGCCTATTTATATTTCGTTTATAGCATACTGGAGGCAATATAAATAAAATTGATGAGCAAACCTTGCAAAGGCACTAGCAAAATGTCTGCATTCTGCTCGCATTGGACATGCATTGCAATTTGGCCTACTTTTTGTACAGAAAACCTGCATAAATGTTGAAGGATGTGGAGTATTGATGCTTTTCTAAGATAATCAAACTGAGAATAACATTACAATGAATGTGGAAGCAAAGTAATAAACTTTTAAATATACCTTTCCAAATGTAATCAGCTGGTAATGTAATTCATACCTGTAATCCCATCAAATAGAAAAATCAGCAAAATCTTTTATGGAATAAAAAATTCATCTACATGAGTTTTGGGTAGGAATGTTCTCAACAAACAAATGGTTTCAAAGAAAGTTTTGTTTACAATGTTCGTTGATCAAGCTTGCACAATCTTGGCCAGAGGTATTTCTGAATGGACTCGAGCACTGGGTACCTAGATAGAGAATCTGATTAGAATTTTTATATCAATGGCAGAATTTAGGGCCAATTGGCAGCAAATAAGTACTTACAGTTCTAGAAGGTGTAATTGTAGCGACTCTGGTAGTGGTTGAAGAGGGACCCATCCTAATCGAACTGCTATCCGTCCAACATTTGTGTCAACCTTCATGAAAATGTAAATGAATTATGTTCATTGTGAGATTTTGCAGCCTTGGGTAAGTTGCTCTTCTCCTGTAATTCACATATGTAACTTACCGGGAAAGCAAGATGATGAAGTGTTAAGAGCCGCACACACTCAACACTTTTCAACCCCAATCCCCTTATGCTTAGTAGATAATCCCTGCAGAATAAAAAGATTTCCAAAACTAGAATATGAATTATGCAGATTCAACACATTTTCTAATGTCATGATTAAAATAAATACATTAGTTTCAACATTTTCAAAAGGGACTCTAATATTTCAGATGGCTTACTTTGCTTTGTCAGGAGGGACATCTCTTAACCATTCCAGATCAATGCTTCCATGTTCTCGAACCATTCGGTTTAGGAATTCCTGCAATATTTTGCAACTGTTAACATCTTTTGTGTAGTTTAACTTGCTTAGTGATATCATTCGCTTATTATGCCATTTGAAGTTGAATCTCTTGCTTTCCCAGGTTTGAGATAAATTTAATGAATTTACCTGGATTCTCTCTGCAAGCAAATTGTTCATTCCTCTTTCTCTAATAGTTTCAGCAATCTCTTTAACGCCACAGCATCTCATTGCTTCATAGTCCAGGGAGTCCATTGTATCTGAGCTTCTTTCTTTTCTTTTACCATTTGCCAACGCCTGCTTCCTTAAACTATCCCAGTCAACTGCATCCTTTTTCTGACCCTCAGCCTTTTCTTTTCTTGCTTTTAAAGAATTTGTATTTAAGTTTACTTTGTCAGTACAATTGACTTGCTCCTTCAAATTTTGCTTATCCACCAAGGCAACTCTCTCTTCAACATCAAAAACTTTTCCTGTAAGCTCAGGGATGTTTGAGACATGCTGCTTGTAATTCCTCTGCATGTTAGCCTGTAAATCAGCAAGATTTGCTGGCTCAGCAATTGATTTGTTGTCCAATTGGAGGGTCTTGTTCATCTCACTTGGTTGACTGCCATGGTAAGGTCGAGGATTACTATGCTCACACATCATTCGCTTGCTTAAGAAAGCATGTGGGTTTGCTATTTGAGTTTCTTGATACCTCGCTGATCCATTTTGTTGTGCTGTGGTTTTGGCTATAGTCTCAGCCCCTTGTACAACCATTTTGCTTGTGCAACTTGCATCCTTTTGCTTACTGTATTTGGAGGCACCTGAAGGCCAAGAAGATATGCTTTCTTCTCCATACAATTCTAAACTTTCTACTTCTACTACCTCAGATTGTGCAGTTGTGTGCAATCGATAGTTACTGGAAGGAACTGCTGGTGCTTGCATCTGTGGATTATTGTAATTGAGTTGCTGATTAAATGTAGAAGAGCCTTTTACACTATAATCTAATCTTTCCAATCTTTGCCATTGCTGCCTATTTTCTGTATCTTCTGGTTGCTTATGTACATGCTTGGATCTCTCATGAAACAGTGATCTCCCACTGACATGACTATAGAACTCTTCAAACAAGGTGGTGCTCCCTACTTGCAGAAGATTTGTTGAAGATGTACTGGGATTCTTGCCGTGTTTGCACCCATTTGCAGGATCTTCTGCTTCTGAGTTGGAGCCTGAGTAGGATCTAACTCCATTGCTTTGGATGACTGAGGAATCAAAAGAATCTTGTGATGACAAGACTTCTTCCTCAGGGCTGTGACTATGCACCTCTACTGTGCATGAGGTCTTGCAGTCTCCCCGATGTTCTGTTGATTCATGCAATGTCATAGAGGTCTGATTGTAGAAAGGATGACGAAACAACTTTTCATGCCATTTGATTGTGTCACTTGGGTTTAGCATGCAATCTTCTGGTTCTTCAACCAGTATTATTGTCCCATCTCTCTCACAGGTTCTGTTTGACTTGAGAGGAAATCTTGCTGCTAGAGACATGAAGGCAGAACTGCGTAATGGTATAGTTTTCAAAGAGATTGTTTAGTTTATACATCCAGATTAATATTCCAGCCAATCTACTCCTGAAATTAAGGTAGATCCTTGGATTTACCTTGAAAGATGGTCTGAAACATTTTGAGTAAGGAAGACTCCTATCACTGAATCAACAACTGATCCCTTCCATTTTGAGAAGCGCCTATCTCCTGCAAAGAGTTATTGCATTTGTAAAAAATGGAGGTGAGTTTCTTTGCTTCATTATGGAGAGGACTGGTTTTCATGTTCATCTTTGGAACTATTTTGAGGAATAGGATTCTTTTTCTAACTGTAAACAGTCGTCAGTTGGAACTGTTTAAAAAAAGTTTCACCTAGATTCATCAATAAAAATCTCAATGAATTTGTCAATGGCTATTGAAAAATACACAATTCAATTTCCACTATTTCTGGAATACTAATGCTCCAAATTTTTAGGATATTTTTAACTCATATTTTACCTTGTACCAGATGCATTCTTGCAATGAATGAATCAGCTCGTCCACGAAAAACTCTCCTCTCTTCCTCCCACCACTGTTGTTTCTCCTCATCTGTTCCTTCTAGTCCTTCACTTCCTTCCTTCCACATCAACAGTTTCCATACTCTCTCTGTTTCTGGGTCAAGATCTACTTTAGGCCTTGGCTTACGCTTCTTGATAAATTCAAACCCTTGATATGGAACGAGTGTGCCATCTCCTTTATATAGCACAAGTGCATTTTGCGCTTTGCCCTTCATTTCATTGCTTCTTTCATTCAGAGTTAGACCCTGCATTCGATATATAATTTCTTCAATTGTAGCTGGGAATTTCTGCTTCACTGGTCGTCCTGCATTAGATGTCAAGAATGTTTCTTTCAGCTTTGAATGTGGATGCTAGAATATGTCAAGAATGTTTCTTTCAGCTTTGAATGTGGATGCTAGAATATTTTGGTATCACATAGCCTCTTAGAATTCTACATTATTGATAAAGATTTCCTAACATACAACATACCTTTTCTTTTTGCAGGCGACTGCAGATCTTTCAAGATGTCTATCTGTTCTTGCAGCATCCTACCATTTCTGGATGGAACCACTTCCTGCTTTCTTGAGACATCAATATTGCACATTCTGGGTTGCAGTTGGTTTCCAGGTTGAGGGTGTGGTTTGGGAGGAGTTGGTGGGAGCATGTTGTAATTCTCAATTGTGGTAAGAGAGGCAAGGTTTTGGACCTTGTTGGATCTGTTGCTCTCTTCAATCCTTTCTATGCATGAATTTTGTCCAGACAACATATGTTGCTTTGACAAATCTTGTCTAGAAGCTATTAAATGCGTGTACCAGTTAACAGCCAATCTATTGGACCCATTATTTTCTCTCCTCTTGATATAATTGCTTTCAAAGTACGAGTTCAAGATTTCACTATTCCTTTGTGATGTGGATGCAATTGAATTGACATCGTTGCTGCTTATTCTTGACCTTGAACGGTTAACAGCTGCAACAGGTGGTAGCATGCTATTTGTGTTTGTCTGGATTCCACTTCCAAGCTTCTTCTTCTCGTGAGTCTCAGAACAATCTGTACCAGACCTGTGGTTGTATAGGTGAGAGTGTGTATTCAATATCTCTTGGCGCAATAATTTACCAGGTGGACTGGCAGTACAGTTGCTTCTCTGCTCAACATGGCAATATTGTCTCTTGGACCCCCTACCTTCAGTTAAATGAGGTGAGATCTCTGGAACTGATTGAGGAGTATTCTGAGGCATCATTTGTCTAGTATTCTGGATGCTTCTGCAATTTAATTTTTTTGTAAAAGCAATTTGGCCACTTCCTAAAGCATGGATATGTTGCTGCATTCTGATATTTGTATCTCTAGAATTGGCAGTTGAATTATTCATATGCACATCTTTTGTTGAAGCTAGTTGGACTGCAGCTCCTTTTCTGTCTGAAATTGATATGTAACAGGCTCCAGGTTCTCTTCTGTTCAAAATTGCTATGTTATTATCTGGCAATTCATTCATGAACGAGGCAATGTTACTTGTTGCTCTTGATTGCTGGTTTTCCAGTGGCAACTGGCTCTGTTGGCTCATCTGCAAGTCTGACTTTGTTCTGCACATCATGTTAGTTTTGTTGATTGATTCTGCAACTTGAAAGCCTGTACTCAAATTGATAGTCTCTTTTTCCTTATTCAGTATTTCCTGCTGATAAACTGAATTGCTTTCCCTTTCATATCCGGTGTTTTCCAAGTTGTCAAAGTTCAATGCTCTTCTGCATGATGGTGCTGCAGGTCCAGAACCAAGATATGTAGTTTCACCGGTACAATCTCCATTTTGAGTTGCTGGTTCTTTCAGGCTCTTCTTGTACACATATCTCCTCTTTTCCTTTGGTTTCTCCATTGAATCAGTAGTTTCTCCAATAGAATATGGTTGAGTCGCTGATTCTTGCTGGTCCTTCTTCCGCACATACTTCCTCTTTTCAGTTGTTTTCTCCTTGGACTCAGCTGTTTTTGTGGTTGCAGCCTTGGGAGTTCTGCTTGGTTTTCCTTCCTTAATTACTTTAGGCCTATGCTTTCTTCGTTTTGGTGGTTTCTGTTGGGGTGTTTGGTTCAGGTCAATAGCTTGGCCACTTCCCTTGCCGAAATCTATTGGTTCCTCAAATGGTGTAGAAATGACAGCAGATGATGAATCCACAACATTATGTATGAGTTCATTAGAACTGTTCTCCTTTGGGACATCGTCTACAGAAACAACTAAATCACGCTGTTTCTCTATTTCTTCACTCAAACCTTTTTCCTGTGGGAAATTTACAGTTGCTGAGAGCTGCTTCTCCAACTTCTTGGCCTGTTGTGGTGTTACTGGAGCGAATTGAACTGAATTGCCAACAGTTGATGCTACTTCAGCTTCTATACTTGGTAGTGAATTGAGATCATAGTTAGGATGGTAAGGAATTGGAAATCCGTCTGTAGAAAACAGAATCCTTGAGAAAATGTGAAAAAAATTTCTATTTTTCGAACGAGGATATGTAATAAAATTTAGCAGTGAAGCAGATTAGACTTTTTTTTTTCCCTGTGGTATTTTAGCTGTGATTCCAGCGCACCATTTTGAAGAAAATATAATCCCCCACTCTCTTTTATCTCTGTAATGGACTTATAGCAGATAAAAATATTCTTGCAACAAATACAAAAACAATAATCACAACCATTATTAATCAACAACTGCTGAAGTTCCTTTTAGCTTTTGATGGATACGTGGAAAATGGCTAATTATTACATTTACTTTTCTATTTCAATAGGTAAACTAAAGAATATTGTAGGAATTTTTCTGGGATCAAATTTTGGTTTTTTTTTTTTTTTTTTTTTTTCAACAATGAGCAGATTACATGCAGAGCAAATTTTATTTGTAAGATTTATAATTGACGTTGGTACTATTTTCACAAATTATCATTTAAAACAAATGATAAAAGATAAGATAGGATCACTTACATTGGGGTAGTTGATATAAGCTCTGATGGCTACTCAACAGGTTTGAACTGGAGTGGTGAGTTTGGTTAGCAAATAGCAATTCTCCTGATTTGGATTCTCGCAAGCCATTGAATTGGGAATGCAAATTCGGAATCAAAGGCCTTTCTGCCATGCTCATACTTCTGTTTAAAGTTCTGTTTGGAAAGGCATGAGGAACTGCAATATTCTTCATTGCCAAAAGATCTGTAAAAGAACAATTACCATTCCAAATTTCACTTTCATTTCGCAGTGCCCTTGTATAGGACCCAGCAATGTGATTTATCATTCTATTCCTCTCTGGAAAACTCCCATTTCTATCCAGTTGACCAAATTGGCCTAAATGATGAGCTGCTCTGCTATAATTTGATACTTCCTGCACATGTCCACTGGGAAATCCAGCCAGTTCTTGCCAATTCCCTCTGCCCAATTGACTCTCATGCCTTTCAATTGGCATCGAATTAGATCTTGTTGGAATTGGCTTTTCTGGAGTTACAGGCATCCAAGAATTCACAAACTTGAATTCATTCTCTTGTGGAATTGAAAATCCCTCACCTAAATTGATTCTTGAATCCATTCTAACCAAATCTTTTTTTTTCTTTTTTCAAATTTTTTCTTGCAGTAGCTCAAATTCCCGAAACTTTTCAAGATTCAAGCAAACCTCTGCCTCTCTGTTTCTCTCTCTTTCTCTTCTCCTACCCCATTTACATTTCTCACTCAAAAAACCAAAATTCCACCTGAAAATGCCAAATCAAAAATCACATGGATAAGTCTAAAAACAAATAAGTAAGAAAGAATTCTCAGGTAGGAAAATATAAGAAAACATCTAAATTATAAATGCAGAGATATTATTTCCCAGATATTTCTCAACAACTAATAATTAATTAAAAGCCAGCTAGCTATATATATTTTCTTGATACTTATTATAAAAAACATGTACCAAAAAAAAAAAAAAAAAAAAAACCACCAAGCATAGAAAGAAATCAAGAATTTTACAAAATAAGATTAATTGAATCTGCATAAATTGACTGAATTTTAAAAGAATCTTTCTTTTTATATCCAACAAAGAAATGTAACCACTATTTTTGGTTTTCTTGGGTCAATACCCATTAAAAAAAAATAAAAAAAATCCATAAAAATTTAACATAAATGGTAAAATAATATGTTCATATACAGCTTAGCTCACCGATCTGTTACTGAGTCAGCTCAACCATCTTAAACGAGTCAATGCCGGAAAAACCCAGTCAGTCTACGGTTAACAAGGGAGAGAAAAGAGAGGGAGAGAAGGTACAGAAAGAGAGAAAGAGAGAGAGAGGAGAAGAAACCAAACTTTAATATATAATATTATATATTTTTCTACAAAAATATATGCAATTCTTTGGGCACCCCTTTTGTGTTTTATAAACTGGGCACTCTTCTTGTCCCCACCCTATATAGATATTTGCTTCTCAGTCTTCTTTTAAACTTTTCTTTCTTTCCCGCTTGATTCGATTGATGTGATATTATTTTATTTATTGTAATTAAACTCAATTTATAATAATTTATTTTTAGCGCCAACTATTATTCATATCATTTCTAATCTAATATTATAAAATTTTATACAAAATGGTTTTCTAATTTAACTTATTCAGTTCTTACTTGTAGAATATAATATTATTTTATTTATTAAGTTAATTTTAATATAAGGTGATATTTAATAAAATTGAAAATTAATTACTGAAAAATTAAATGTTGAATTTTAAATGTTGAATATAATAAATAGTTAAATACTGAAATTTTTAAACACTAAATATAATAATTATGTTTGTTAACTGTTAATACTGAAAAATTTTAAATTATTTATTGGATATAATTATTTATTGGATTTAAGATGGTTTATATTAATAAATAATTTTAAAATTAATAAGTGCTGAAAATATTAAGCTAAATAATAAATTGGATTATCAAATACTCTCTAAATCACGATTGATATAGTTATTAATTATGTAAAATATTATATTTTATTATTTTAAAAAAAATCTAAAATATAAATTTTTGATTCCTTATTAGTAGATTTGTTAAATGTGTATCTTATAGGTTACAAATTACAATTAGCTAGGGTAATCCTTTCCCCAAAAAAAGAATTTGCAAAAATAACTTGCCATGTTTAAAATGCCATATGTAACAAGTAACATAAGTTCATTGAATTTTCCTTTTATATTATTATCTCTTAAAATTAAGTATACTATCTTTCTTTGACTTTCAATAAATTAAATTAAATTAAATGATTAGATGTGAAAACGCATGACACAAAATTTCTTTGGTCTATGTAATTAAACTTTAATTACAATTTAATCACTAATAAGGTTATTTTAGTAATTTTATCATTTCATGCCAAACAATATATATTTTGGATTTTGCCTTTGCTAAAAACGCTTGTTTTGGTGTTTTATGCATGACCTAAACACGTGACTCGTAGATAAAATAGCTTAGCAGACTTTCTTGCCTTGAAGTTTGGGCCGAAAACTAACTAAGAGGCGCCCACAAAATAAAATAAATAAATAAAATAAAAAGTGAATTTCTTTTAAAAATTAAATAATAAAAACAATGAGAGTGCCCCTATTAAATTTGCATGAAATTCACGTATTTCACTTTATATCTTATGCATGCAATTTTAATGGGTCCCACTCGATCACTGAATTACTAATTCGATATTAAATAATTAAATTATATTATAATTTATTACAGTACACAAAGAAAGTGCTATTTTGTTTTTATTTAACTAACTATAGTACTCTACTTTTTAAGGAAAAAAAAAAAAAAAAAAAAACCCTAACAATAGTACTGTAAAGTATGGTCAACTTAGATTATCATCAATTCTTCAATAATCATTCTTTTAAACACAAAAATAGGTTAATGTATTCAACTAATTAGACCAAACTAATATAATCTTAATAACTTAATTCTTGTAATTCATCAATGTGCAAAATTTGGTAAGAATGAGAATTGGATATATTGTGAATGAAAATTAATACGCTTAATTATGGTGAGAAATTAAATATTTTGATTTTTTTTTTAAAACTCAAAAGAGTAATAATATATTATCTATATATATCCTAAACAGAAATAAGGTCAATATTACCTTATTGGCTGAAGTTTAATTTTTAATTAATATCAATATTTAAGTGATAATTTTTAATTTCACACTTTAACTTTTTTTTTAAAGAAAAATATATGAACTTTTCATTCATATTGAAAAATATATACATCTTGATTTAAAATAAAAACATATAAAAATGTAATGACTTTACCATGAATTTTGATAATTAAAGAAATTTCATAAATAAAAACAAATATAGTATTATTTTTTTAATAGAACTATAATTCTTTGAAAAAAGAAAAAGCATATTAAGCTAACTAGGAAAGATGCAATTTTTCATTAATATGGGAAAAGGCTTATTGAGGAGAAAATCACTCCAACCCAATTCTCAATTTGCGTCCTAATTTATAAGGGAAAAAAAGAAGGATAAATCATACACAAAAACCAAATTAGTTATTGAAGTTGTGGAGTTATAATACTTTCTTTTCTACCGTAAAATATCACACTCCCAAACAGAAGTTGATTGTATCGGCCATCTATATACAAGAAAGTCAGATTAATTTATTTGCACAGATTCTTAATTAAAAGTTGTTGGCGCTTTGACGCCTATATACCATAGATTAAGTTAATTAATTGTATTGTTCTTAACTAATTCAATATTGATAAAATTTAAATAAAGGACCCTTAATTAAAACCATTTAAAAGTATTAATTCTAGTTAATCTGCTTATGTTAAGGAAGATGTCTAATAATGGAAACAACGTTGATGCTCAGACTGGTAAGCCCACAGATAAACCTGGCGATACCGACGGTCGAACATCAGCCACTAGGACTGGGAACCCACCTTCATTGGTCTTGCAATTAAAAAAGAGCACGAATAAAAGCATTGGGATCTTGCCCAAGCAAAGATTTTTATGTGGATGATCTTGAAAAAGCCGTGGTATTTTACTACCGAGGAGACCAAAACTCAGAACTCTCAAACCAATGATCCCAAATACAATCGGGCTATTATTGATGGCGTAGCCTGAGAAAATAATGACCTCTATCTAGAGATGGTCAAGCAAATTACTGTTTTCATGAGGCCGATAGTGGATGAAAATCATACTGTTGTGAGGCCTCGCTCGAACCCCTCTCCCCCCAATAGCTTGGAAAAATGCCTTAAGGAAAGGCGAGCGATTTTTAAGGGGATTTAGGTATAAGTTTCGGTGCTCACGATTTGAATGACTATCGTTCGAAAAATTAATTTGACTTTTGAAAGGATTCGAGAGTCGCCACCTTAATTTATTTAAATGAAAAAATTAAGGAAAAACCCAAGATTAACTCCAATTTATTAATTTTTGATTAATTTACCCAATGATAAAATCACTAGTTTTCAAACTAGATTGAACTTGGAGACTAGGTTCTTAGCTTTAAAATAATCTAAATTTGGCTCCTAAATTTAATTAGACTTAAAAATTGATTTCATAAATGACAAATATAATACCCTAAGTCTTTTCCTAGTTAAAGTGTACTTGGTATGAGTATATGTATATAGAGTATAAGTGAAATTATGTTAATCATTAATTGAAAGGCTTAAAACCCTAATAGAATTAATTATAGAAATTTGTAATTGGTTATATGTTACCTTGTTAATGAGTGTTAATTGTTTTTATATGGATATGAATATTATGATATTTGTAGATGAATAAATAGTGATTAGTTAATTAGTAATAAATATTTGAAAATAAGAGTGAAAGAATATAATAGAAATATGAGAATATATAAAAAATTGCTAAAAAAAAATTAGATAAGAAATTAATAAAAAAAAACCAAGGACCCACTCTCCGAATTATAATGGTTATAAATATTAGAGTATCTATACTCAATTTTGTAATATTTATTCTCTTTAATATTATCTACCACATATATATAATAATTGTTTTAATAAATTTTAAATTCTTGATTAAAAATCTACCACACAAAAATTGTTAAAGAGTAAATATATACTATTCTTTCCTTCACAATAACCCGTTATCTCTTTCATCATCTGCTCACTCTAAGATGAAAGTCTAAACTCTCTCATTTTCTTTAATATATATTTGGTCAAGTTTCATTAAAGGAAGGAATCAAAATTTTGAGGTAAGCTCTTTATACAATATTTTTCTTTTGATGGCCTAGTTATAGTTCTAAAGTTATTTGCTTAATTTCTTGAAAATTCTTCTCCTTTTCCCTTTAGATAGGTTCGCCCATGGTGAGTTTTTGGTGGAGGAAGACTTTGGTTGTTTTAATAATAATGAATTAGAATTATACATGTTTGAAATTAATGATTGACCCATCCGAAAAATTAATATTGAGTTGGAATGAAAAGTTAGGGTTTTTACAAGTGAATATTCGATTAACTATATAAATAAGTATAGAGTTTTTGTTTAATAGTTTGAATGAATGAATGGGACTTGAAATTTAAGACATATCATAAATTGTGACTTACAATGGATTGATTCGGTCAAATGGGATTTGGTGGAAAGAAAGACTATTTGATAGTTTAGTTTAATAAATAAGTTTGAAAGTATATACTTATAATACATCTAATTTGGATTTGAAGGAATCCTTCCTCCATATTTAGCCAAATATGGAACTGAACATAGAAATTCTCATTTTAATGGATTTATAAATCATACACAAAAACCAAATTTGTTATTGAAGTTGTGGAGTTATAATACTTTCTTTTCTATTGTAAAATATCACACTCCCAAACAGAAGTTGATTGTACCGGTCATCTATATACTAGAAAGTCAGGCTAATTTACTTACACAAATCCTTAATTAAAAGTTGATGGCGCTTTGACGCCTATATATCATAGATTAGGTTAATTAATTGTATTATTCTTAACTAATTCAATATTGATAAAATTGAAACAAAGGACCCTTAATTAAAACCACCTAAAAGTATTGATTCTAGTTAATCTACTTATGTTAATTTTAGGGTTAACATCTTTTTGGCACGCTCAGTGAGATTTTTTTTTAAAGTAAGGAAGATGTCTAATACTGGAAACAATGTTGATGCTCGAATTGGTATTCCCACATATAAACTTGGTGATACTGACAGCCAAACATCAGCCATTGGGACTGGGAACCCACCTTCATTGGTCTCGCAGTTAAAAAAGAGCACAAATAAAAGCATTGGGATCTTGCCCAAGCAAAGAGTTTTATGTGGACGATCCTGAAAAAGCCGTGGATACTTTACTACCGAGGAGACCAAAACTCAGAATTCTCAAACTAATGATCCTAAATACAATCAGGAGATGGTCTTACCAAGGCCGCCCGTGATGAGTGCGGCTGATCATAGGGCTATTATTGATGGCCTAGCCTGAGAAAATAATGATCTCTATCTAGGGATGGTCAAGCAAATTACTATTGTCATGAGGCCGATGGTGGATGAAAATCATACTATTGTGAGGTCTTGCTCGAACGCCCCCCCCCCCCCCCCCCCTCGCTTGGAAAATGCCTTAAGGAAAGGCGTGTAATTTTTAAGAGAGTTTAAGTACGAGTTTCGGTGCTCACAATTTGAACGACTATCGTTCGAAAAATTGATTTGACTTTTGAAAAGATTTGGGAGTCGCCACCTTAATTTATTTAAATGGAAAAATTAAGGAAAAATCCAAAATTGACTCCAATTCATTAATTTTTGATTAATTTACCCAAGGATAAAGTCATTAGCTTTCGAACCATGTTGAAATCGGGGACTAGGTTTTTAATTTTAAAATAATCTAAATTTGGCTCCTAAATTTAATTTGACTTAAAAATTGATTTCATGGATGACAAGTATTAATGACAATTATAATGCATGAACATAGGGGAAATGGATTGATTGGGGATTTGGATATGAGAATAGGATTTACATTCCAAGCATGCCTACGTACCACATTGGATGAGAATCAAAACCCACGTAGTTCATTCCACGGTGAGGTGGAGGGGTTTGGTGATTGATCAGATTGATTTGATTTGATTTGGTAGGATTTTGGAGTTGGTGAGAGAAGATGTTGTACCTTCTCTTTGGGAGAATTTGAGTGGGCAGAGTATTTTTTCGGACTGAAGTTCTGTTTTATCGGAGTCGGAATGTGGGGATCCTACTCAAGGAGAGTGGATTAAGTGAGATTAACCCAAGGAGGATAGGATGGTGGATTAGATTAAATTAACCCTAAAAGAGATCAATTTGAGAGATTGATTACTTAAAAAAAAAGATTAATTAATTAATTAATTAAAATGATTAACTAATTAATATGACTAATTAACCTAAAATTAATTTAAATAAAAAAGAGATTAATTAATTTAGGGGCTACTCCTAGAGAGTATGAGAGACTAATTAAAGAGAGAGAGAGAAGCAAGTGGATAGTCAATCTACACAAGCTTGAGAGGTGTCAAAAAATGAAGAGGAGGGGGTATTTATATGTGAAGTGAGGTGGGATGAAAATATCAAAAAGGGCTGAAAAGTGGAGTGAAAAAGAGAGCAAAATTAAAATTTTCGCACATAGGGGACCAACCACCACAATGGAATGTGGATCTGCAGACTCATCACGCGGTGGTTGCCAAAAATTTTGGCTGATCCACCGAAAATTTTGGCTGATTCGCTGGTCTGACCAGAGACTGTTGCCGCGTCAGTACGACACGTGTCAAATGCGTCAGTGCGGACGCGCCAAAGGGTATGCGGCAGTCGCGGGTCTCTTTCGAGGTGGCCGCCATATAGCCCTGTGGATCCGCAAAGACAACCTGCGGATCCGCAGGTTGTCCTGGCTAAAAGCCACGTAACAGCTCGGCTTTTTTGGGTTTCGATTCTTCTGGGTCAATTTTCGGGGCTTTTAGAATTCTGAAAAATTACCGGTCAGTGGTGGTGAATCCAAAATTAATTATCGGACAGTTTGGCAGTAAGTTTTGGAAAAAATCTAGTCAGTTTTGAGAAAATGCTGTATGGTATAGAAAGTCCGATCATGATCAAAAAAGTAAGTCTCTTTGTAGTAATATACTTGAGAACCCATTTTTTCGAGGGGGCACTGCCCCTTTGACTCTTGCTTGCCAACCGGCTAGCAGGACTACTGTACTGGCTCTGTGTAGCACACTAAACTTAGTAGGTGTCAAGCTGCGGCTGCATCATAAGAGTACAAAATTGAGGGTTCACAGTTGCCCCCTCATCAAAATTGTTTTGTCTATAAGACGATTCTGATGATAGTGAACCCGGGAGAAGGGATGGTATAAAAAACCAAAGTGATGTCTAGGTCAGTGCTTGGACATGTATCAGTGAGAGACATGGTTGAAAAGGAAGATTGCAAAAGGAACCACATTGATATTTAAGCAATTGTTCCTAAACATTTATGGGTGGAGAATGTGACTGAGTTTGATAAATAGAAGGGAGAATGGACCACAGGGATGTCTAGGTGATCGTCTCTAGGCATTTATGGGTAGAAACTGACTGATAAATGGAAGCGAAAAGAGGAACCAAAGTGATATCTAGACTAGTGGCTAGATATTTTTAGGTGAAAGATGAGGTTAACTTGGATAAAAAGGCGAGGGAAGGAACCAGAGAGATGTCTAGATGATTATTTCTAGACATTTCTAGGTGAAGAATTTGGATGGATTTTGGATAAAAGGGGTGGAAAAAAGGAACTAGAGGGATGGTTGCCCAGGGTCAAAATCAGTTGAAAGATTGTTACTATGGTAAGGGTCGAGTGAAGGACGACTGCTTAGCTTGGAAGCATAGTTAAAATGGAATACGAAATATCAAATCCTTGAGTAGATTGGATATCATGGTGTACATGGTGTCATGAGGACGTGGTGACTTACTGATGTTGACGATATTGTTGAGGTATGGCTTTCTCTGCTTCTTCCACCTTTGGAAATGATCCTTAGGTAGGATTTTCATTACACCCTTTTGCGCTTGGAAAGGATCCAAAGCATCTGATATTATTCTTTTCGCAGGTTCTGGGAGATTATGCTTGGCGCACTTACCGCATCTCCCATAAGATGGAGGTGGCTATTTCTGGACTTCTCATGTGCCTCGACATGTCAGAGTTGCAGGGAACAGGCGATGAGGATGCTCTTCGGAGGAGGAGGAGAGGAGATCGGTTCTAACCGATTGCTGGTGGCGAGGTTGGCACTGACTTACTTTCTATTTTTTCTGTTGGATGATTGTATCTGTTGTTTGCTTCTTCTCTCTTTTTTACTCCTCTAGTGGGAGGTAGTACTCTTCGGATGATTGTATTATCATTACTATGCACTGATGTATGCACTTTTATTTTATATTATGTGTTTTGATGATGATGATGATGCGTGCTCATATATGCATGATTTATTAGGTGACTTTTTTTGATGCTTTTACTATATGCATGTAACGGATGAATGTATGGATGCAAGAGGGTGGATTCACGGGTTTGCTCTGTGTATGTTATGAGTGCAATTTAGCATACAATATTCTTGGAACAAAGTGGCTTGTAGGTTGCAAAATGATTCTTTGGTGGGTTCCCAAGGCTGTCTAAGAAAGATCTGACAAATCTGTGATATTTCTGAGTGATAAACATGATGGGTAATCTAGACCTTAAGTAGAAAGGTGTTTATACAAACTAGATACCTTGAACCAATGATTGGTTGTCTGAAAGGTGATTTTAGGAAGATGGGAAAATGAACCAGCTTGATGTCTAGGTGAGTGTTTAGACACTTCTGGTTGACAAGTGTGGATGATTTCAAGATAAAAGAGGATGGAAAAGAGAGCCTCGACCTATGGCGAGTCAGCTCAATAGATTTTGAAAAGATTCTTGTAAGAAAAGAGCCTCGACCAATAGCGAGTCAGCTCGAGAGATTTTGAAAAGATTCTAGTAAGGGAAGAGCCTCGAATTATGGTGAGTCAGCTCGAGAGATTTGGAAAAGATTCTGGTAAGGGGAGAGCCTCGACCTATGGCAAGTCGGCTCGAGAGATTTTGAAAAGATTCTAGTAAGGGAAGAGCCTCTACCAATGGCGAGTTGGCTCGAGAAGTTTTGAAAAGATTCTTATAAGGGAAGAGCCTTGACCTATGGCGAGTTAGCTCAAGAGATTTGGAAAAGATTTTGGTAAGGAGAGAACCTCGACCTATGGCAAGTAAGTTCGAGAAGTTTTGAAAAGAGGAGAGCCTCGACCTATGGCGAGTCGGCTCGAGAAGTTTTGAAAAGAGAAGAGAGCCTCGACTTATGGCAAGTCGACTCGAGAGATTTTGAAAAACTAAGAGAGTCTCGGCCTATGGCGAGTCGGCTCGAGAAACTTGAAAAAAATTCTAGTATGAGGAGAGCCTTGAAATATGGCGAGTTGGCTCAAGAAGTTTTGAAAAGAGGAGAGAGCCTCGACCTATGGCAAGTCAGCTCAAGAGATTCTGAAAAGAGGAGAGAGCCTCAATCTATGGCGAGTCGGCTCGAGAAGTTTTGAAAATAGGAGCGAGCTTCGGCCTATGGCAAGTCGACTCAAGAGATTCTGAAAAGAGGAGAGAGCATCGACCTATAGTGAGTCGACTCGAGAAGTTTTGAAAAAAGGAGAAAGCCTCTGCATATGGCAAGTCAACTCAAGAGATTCTAAAAAAAAGAGAGAACCTCGGCCTATGGCGAGTTAGCTTGAGAGATTCTAAAATGAGGAGAGAGCCTCGACCTATAGTGAGTCGGCTCGAGAAACTTGGAAAAGATTCTGGTATGAAGAGATCCTCGACCTATTGCGAGTTGGTTTGAGAAGTTTTGAAAAGAGGAGAGAGTCTCGGCCTATGGTGAGTCGGCTCGGGAGATAAGATTTAACCAATTGGGTGAACCCTCTTGACTTAGCTAATCGGATGGAGGATCCTTTGACTTGGCTGATATGGTGAAAAATCCTTTGAGAAGAGAATTGGTTGATTTTGATTTAAGGGGATTGACCTATCTATTAGGCAACCTAGGTCTTAGGCTTAGGATATTGGATTCTCTTTGAACAATGAGAGGAATATGCTATGATTTCGGTTTAAGGTAGGACCTTTCGGGTGGCTTAGTTTCATCAAGGCGTTGGGGCTTTGGAAATGGGAGGTAGGCTTTCCATAAATGGCTTGGGCGATGCAGATTTTGTGAGAGGTTTGATTGGTTTTTGTTCTGCCAAGGAGCTTCAACTTTGTGGTTTTGTTACTATAACTCATGGAAAGGAAATAATGCATTATATGGGCTAGGAAGTCTCTTGGGGATAGTGCTTTTAGGATTCAGTGGGATTGACATTGAGGTCGGGATAGACTTTTAGGCATAAAGGGGAGCCAAATGATTTTGGGTCTTTTGGTGACTTGAGCACTTTAATAGGAAGACACGACTTAGAGATCATGCCCCATGATAAGGAATGATTGACTAACCAAAGATGACTCGAAAGGATGTGAACGACTTTGATGGTCGTGCCTTTAATGAGAGGTAAGGGCAACTTTACTCGAGATGATTTTGACTTTGAACACTTTCTTCATCTTTTGTGATTCTTCAATGAAAGAAAAGATTGACATAAAGGAAGACGACCCTAAGAAGGGTAGAGATTTTTTGATTGCTTTAAGAAGAAAATAAATAATCACTACAAGATTTTACCGCATTAGCGACGGATTAATCCGTCGCTAAAATAAAAAAATCCGTCGCTATTTACAATTAGCGACGGATAAGACGGATTAAATCCGTTGCTAAAATGCTACTCGCAAAAACAATAACGACGGATTTAATCCGTCGCTAAAATAAGCGACGGATTAGCGATCATAGTCCGTCGCTAAAATTAATCCGTCGCTAAATTTAGCGATGTAATTTGCAACGGAAAAATCTGTCGCAAAATTTAGCG
>CATKHJ010100670.1:0-12306 GCA_949750685.1 Vernicia montana | reverse complement strand
TAATTAAAATTAAAACTAATTGAAAAATTAATTAATTAATTAAAATTGATTTTTAATTAATTAACTAATTGAAATTAAAACTAATTAGAGAGAGAAAGAAGAGAGCAATTGGATAGCCATCACAAGTGCTCAAAGGTGTATTTTGAAGTGAAATGGAGGGGGCTATTTATAGGTGAATGGGGTTGAGTGAAAAGACAAAAAAGGGTCTAAAAAACAGAAAAAAGGTAGGGGTAAATTCAAAATTTCACAAAGAGGAGGGGCAAAAGGGTAATTTTGGGATACATGTATATGGCACGTTGCCCGAGGCACCGGCGCCAAAAATGTGCTCCTCGGCCCGGTGGCGCGTTGACGCGTCGGCTCGGCTGAGTTTGTTCTGGGTTTTCGAGACATTCGGGTCAGTTTTCAGATCTTCCGGGTCAGTTTTCGGGATATTCTGAAGTCTGAAAAATTACCGGTCAGTGTCGATGGTTCCGAAATTAATTATCAGACATATTGGCAGTCAGTTTTGGTGAAAATTCGGTCAGTTTTGAAAAGGTGTTGTCTGGTACATAAAGTCTGGTCGGGGTCGGAAAAGTGTCAGTCTCCTTGTAATATTATGCATGAAAATCCATTTTTTTGAGGAGGCGCTACCCCTTTGACCCCTACCCACTAACCGGCTAGCGGGACCGCCGTACCGGCTCTACTTAGGGCATGAAATTTAACAGGTATCAAGTTGCAACAGCATCTTAAGGGTGCAAAATTGAGGGTTCACAATGAGGAATGCCAAAAGGCCTTTGACATAATCAAGGAGTATCTGCTGAATCCACCTGTGCTGCAACCTCCGAGACTAGGTCAGCCATTACTGCTTTATTTATCAGTTACCCCAGAAGCTATAGGTGCAATGCTAGCTCAGAATGCCTCAGACTCTCACAAAGAAAACGCCATCTACTACCTGAGTAAGCGTATGTTGGCTCATGAGCTTAACTACAATCAGATTGAGCAACTATGTTTAGCTTTGGTATAGGTATGCCACAAACTCCAGCATTACCTATGCTCATACACAACCCATGTGCTAGCTAACAAGAGCCCTTTGAAATTCCCTATGGAGAAGCCAATTCTTGACAGCAAAATGGCACGATGGATGGCAGTACTTACGGCATTCGACCTAAAATATGTTCTGAGAAAAGCAGTAAAAGAAAGTATAATCGCTGACCAGCTGGCTGTAGCCCCTATAGATGGTGAACTATTTGAGCCTGAATTTCCAGATGAGGATATCTTGACCATAGACCCTGAAGTATGGAAGCTATTCTTTGATTGTGCATCTAACAGCAAGGGCTATGGAACCGGAATAGTTCTTGTCACCCCAAAGGGAGATCACTTACCCATGGCAATCAAGCTAGTCTTCGAAGTGACCAACAATGATGTTGAATTTTGAAGCATGCATAGCTGGCTATCAACATGAGAATAAATCACCTCAAAGTCTGCGGCGACTCAAACCTGATTGTTTCCCAAGCCCTTGGCAAGTGGAAGATAATAGGAGCGTTTAGTTCATTACCATCAACACCTGAATGATTTAGCAGAGAGTTTTCAGGAATTCTCCTTTCACTACCTGTCGAGGGCAAAGAACCAGTTCGCCGATGTCCTAGCCACTTTAGCCTCAATGATAGATGTGAGAGACAATGAAATACACAGACCTATTGTCATTGAACTGAAGAGGCAGCCTGGATATTACACCATGTGTATGAATCTTTAGCTAGCCGATGCCAAACCTTGGTTTTGGGATATCCTCAACTATATTCAGAATGGAAAGTATCCAAAAGGAGCCTCCAAAGTAGATCGGAGGACCCTAAGGCAGTTAGCTGCTAACTTTATACCCAATGGTGACGTGTTATATAAGAGAGCCTGGGACAACATCCATCTGAGATGTGTGACTAAAAAAGAAGCCCAACAGATCATAGAGTGGGTCCATGGTGGGGAAGGAGGCCCGCACATGAATGGCATTGCTTTGGCTCGAAAAATCATGAATGAGGACTGTGCGAAGTATGTGCAGAAATGTCAAATCTTCGCCAAGTTACAGCATCGGCCTCCTGTGCCACTGAATCCCATAGCGACACCATGACCTTTTGCTACTTAGGGCATAGATGTCATCGAAAGAATCTCTCTGAAGTTCTCCAGTGGTCATGAATACATTCTGGTGGCCGTGGACTACTTCAGAAAATGGATTAAAGCAGTGCCATATCAGGTCTTAAACTCTAAGAAGGTGGCCCATTTCATCCGAACCAATATCCTTTATTGGTTCAGAACCCCCTTCGAGATAATCACTGATAATGGCTCCCACTTTCAGGAAGAAGTAGTCTGACTACTCCAAAAAGAAGGAATACAGCATCACCGTTCCTCTCCCTACCGGCCACAGACTAATGGGGCAGTTGAGGCTGCCAACAAGATCATCAAGACCATTCTGCAAAAGACCATTGTGAAACACAGAGACTGGCATGAGCATCTACCCGCCACCTTATAGGGGTACAGAACCACAGTCTGCACTCCTACAGGGGCAACCCTATATGCCTTGGTCTACGGGGTAGAGGCTGTCCTCCCCATTGAAATGCAAATCCGCTTTGCTAAGGTGATGAGAGAAAGCCAGCTAAGCGAAGCTGAGTGGATTAGAGGCTATCATGACCAGTTGAATGCCATCGATGAGAAGAGAATGGATGCAATGTACAAAATTCAGGGTTATCAATAGAGACTCGCTAGAAATTTCAACAAGAAGGTGAAAGACAGGGGTTTGCAAGAGGGAAACCTGGTCCTGAAAGAGATCCGAGCTCCTGTGCACAATCCAAGAGGAAAGTTCATACCAAATTGGGCGGACCGTACGTGCTCAAAAAAATTTTTATCCGGCGAGGGTGCTATCCTCATGGACGTGGACAGAAATGAGTTCTCCAACCCTTGCAACCTGGATCAGCTGAAGAGATACTTTGTCTGAAATTGATGTATGCATTTAGTTTCTTTATTTTCAAATGCACCTATAATCAGAACTACGTGGACCTGATTCTCCCTAAAAAGAAAATGACAAAAAAATGATGTAAGGGATACGTAGGCAGCCCGACTCGGGTGCGGTCCAAATCATAGTATAATGCATTTTTGTTTTACATGACAAAGCATCTCACTCTCATTTCCTCTATGCCTAATGCATCATCCATTTGATTTCTTTTGCCTAAACTAAAAAATAAATAAAAAAAAATGCTGGCTAAACTGAAAACCTGAAAGGGCGGTTTAGGCAGAAATTAAAGCCGGCTCATCGAGTTGAAAACCTGAAAGGGCGACTCGGGCAAAAATTAGAGCTAACAAAAAAATGTTGAAAAGTGCTCGCTAAACTGAAAACCCGCAAGGGCGGCTTAGGAAAAAATCAGAGCAAAATAAAAGATGTCTCATATATTGATGATTAGATTTTACAATATACAATCCATCATCACAAAAAGAATAGCCTTTCCTATGTCATCTATGGCTTATCCTATATCGTGTAGTCATATCAACTTGCAGGCATAAACAAAATAGAAGACCTGCAGCAAAGGTCCTAAACAGCTACAAAGTAAAAACATGTATCAGTATCGTCTCTAAATCTAGATTATCCTCCTCCTCCTCCTCCTCCTCTTAGGATGCAAATCCCGTGTGCTATCATCCGAGTTTGAGCCCCTCACAATCTCATGAATCTCCTCCAAGGTCACGTCTGTCCTTAAGGTCTCAGTAGCCCCTTCAGCTGTAATAGGCAGAGCACTAGCAGAACCTGAGTTGACCCCCATGGTCGTCCCAAAAAGTCTAATCTGAGTCCCTGTAGCTTTAGAACTGCTCCTAGAAACCCCCTCTATGTAGTAGCCACTCGAGAACCAGTCCTCGCTATTGTAACAGGAATCCTCCTTGAAATACGAAAAATAGCAGTTCTCCTCTCCGCTCTAGCAGCAGTAACCCTCATCTGCACCACGACTGTGGTGTCTCCTTGTCTCCTCACTGCAATCACTATCTCCTCTATCATCGTCATCGCAGTCTGAGTCACTGATGCAACTTGTGTAGCTCGTAGTGTCGAGCCCTCTATGGCTCCTCTGGTCCCCTCTAATGGTTGAGTCACCCCCTCCATATGTCCTACCGTCTCATCATCCGCAGCACCTTCGATAATCTCTTCCTCCTCCGGGGTGTCACCCTCTATCTCCCTAAGCAAAGCAGCCAGGTGCTATCTCTCAGCCGGCCAAACCACCTCAACCAACCAACTGATATACCCCTCGGTAGTCTTAAAGCCGACCTCTGGATGTACCGTATGATAACTCCTCATCCAGCCACCCCTGATAGCCTTGGCAATGGGAGCTGTAATATGTGTAGACTCTAAGAAAGGTACAATTGGGGGCACATCTTGAGTTTGGCCCATCTGCCTTATAACTCTTGTCCCTTGATAAAAGGTCGTCCAATTCAGACCAAGCAAACAAACCACCCGATACCCGTGACTCATGGTCATGAAGGACCTAATGCCATACCACTGACAATGCCAAAGTACGTCCTCCGGGGCAATCTCCAGCAACCACCCTATCCACTCCCTAGCTGAGCCTCGACGAACCTAGATGGGCCTCATGCGATACTGTGAAGCCGTGTAAGGACTCCTCGTTGGGGAAACCACCACTCGGAGATGATCTATGAGCCAAACCTACAAAAGAACCCAAAAATTCCAAAATCAAACATCCATAAAGTACCAATAATAGGAAAGGTAAGACCAAACATACTTTTTCCTCACCTGAAGAATAACAGGAGAAACAGTCCATCTCTCCAGGCCCCGAACACAGCAATCCAAACTCAGTAGTGTCTCAGCCAACACTGCCCTAGCCACAGAACGTCTCTGCTCCATCTGGAGTACCAAGCCAATCACTCTGGCATCACCCCATCTGATAGAACTAGGGAACAGGTACCCTGCTGTCAAACAGAAAACTAGGGCCCTCATTCGGAGTCTCTGTCTCCTCATGTCTCTAGAATTGCCATTATCTTGGAACTCTGCAATCACTACAGTTAGATCCACCTGGCAGTCAGATCCACCTGGACATTAATAACCATATGGCTCGCAGCATCCTCAGGCAGGTCTACAAAATCTTGGAAAATCTAAAAATGTCCCACCCTGAACTCTGGCACCACCAGGATTACCTCGGGATCATAGCCGAGTATCACGCTGAACTCCTCAAATGTGGGGCATAACTCCTCCAAAGCCGCACCCAAACGGAAAACACGGGCCACCAGATCCCAGAACCTAAAACATGCCCTCAAAAAATCCCAATCAACCCGAACTCCTCGCAGTGTCACCATCGCTACAATGCCATATCTACCCAAATTGATCCTCTCCACCTTCTCGAGTTTCTTGGTCCATACATGCATGCTATGACTGAAACACGGCTCTATGAATGTGAAATTGGAAGAAAGTAAGTGAATAAATAATCGAAGAATGAAAATTGAAGAAAAATTTAGGAAACGGGCAGAGTTTCGGCATAAAAATCAAGAAATGGTGAGTTTTGCCTCGAAATGGGAGCCTATTTATAGGCAAATGGCCATCACATCAAGAAGAAAGAGAAAGCTGCCAGAAAAATGACTCTGCCGCCATAAGCATTGGCGGATCCGCCAACCATGCTGGTGGACGCTCAGCTTTTCTTGCCCTTTTCAGCTTTTTGGTCTCCCACAGCACCAATAGGGCCCTACAGCACGGATTCAGATTGTTTTCTTCCCTTTTTGGGACAGAAAACTCAAAAGAATAGGGCTTTTTTCAGAGTTTTTAAGACCGGGGTCGAGCAAAAGCAATAAAATGGAGCCGTAATTCAGTCAAATTCAAATCTCAAGTCATGTATTCTTTGCACAAAAATTGCATACATGGCATATAATTTTTTATTATTTGGCAGAACATGCATTTACAATGCATAAAACATACATAGTAGAGCAAAGCATTGAAAGAGTCACATAATGAATCATGCAGACACAAGCATACATCATCGGCATCATCAAAACACATAACATGAAATAAAAGTGCATATATCAGTGCATAATCATAATAGTACAGTCATCCGTAAAAGTATTGTCTCCCGCCAGAGTAGTAAGAAAAGAAAAAAGAAGTTAATAACAGACACAGTCATATGTTGTCGCCCCCCAGGGGCATACAGATACAGTCATCTAAATAGTGCTACCGCCCACTAGGGTCACTAAAGATACAGTCATCCGAATAAGTACTATCTCCTATTAGGGGAGTAAAATAGAGAAACAAAGTGAAAACAGCAGCCGAAAGCAAGTCCAGGTCAGCACCAGCAATAAATCAGAACCAACCTCCTCTCCTCCTCCTCCGAGGAACATCCTCATCGCCTGCTCCCTGCGACTTTGCAATGTCAAGACGCATGAGAAGTCCGGCCATGGCTACCTCCATCCTGTTGGAGATGCGGTAATTGCGCCGAGCGTAGTCTCCAGGGACCTGCGTAAAAAAATAATATCAGATGTTTCGGATCATTTCCAAACACAAAAAGGGGTATAATGAAAATTCTACCTAAGGATCATTTCCAAAGGTGGGAGGAACAAAAAGGTACTTGGGAAATATCGCCAGGGATCATCCGCTCGCTTGGGCGAACAACAACAGGAAGTTTCCATGTCCTTATGATACCATCTGCACCGTGATATCCAATCTGCTCAGGGAGATGGTATTCTAAATTCCAATTCACCCCACTAGTACTATGGCTAAGGCCGGCACCGTGACCAAACTCGGGAACATATCCCCCTAATGAACCAGTTGAAGGAATCTTAGGAGCTGCCAAAGGAATGGGCTCCCTCGGGATGGCAGAGGCAGTAGAAGATCGTCCCTGCCATGTAATCTCCCGCATTAGGAATCTATCATAGAACTCCAAGTAGTTCAGGTTGGGGCGCTGATGCAGTTATGCCTCCCTTCCATTGAAAAGCTCCTGGGAAGCCTAGATATCAACCCCATAACGCATGTCAACTAGCGGAGGGCCGAGCACACACTAGGATCCCATGACCTAGAAATGGACTCTCTCGCCCAAATAGTATAGCCGGAAGTAGGGGGACCGCAACAACGCCCGTCTGCAGGAAAGGGCCTCTACAAAAGTCGTATGGGGAGCATACAACATCCTCTCTCCAAAGGGTCTGGCAATCTATCATAAAAAATCAGCAAGCAGGTTAGAGCAAGATAGCAGGAAAGAGGTAAAAAAAAAAAAAAAAAAAAACAAGGTAAATACCTGATGATCAGCCAGCTGGTCGAAGAAAGCCCGAATAGTCAACAGGGTGTGCCTGCCAGGGACACCCCGGTTCGACTCCTCCCATCTCACTCAAGCCAAAAAATTTGGTATCTGCTGCCTGATCAGCCTAGGGGCAATAAAGGAGAAGTACTCATAGGCCCAAAGTTGTGGCACAGAGCTGTTAGAACAATAGGTATAAAATCCACAGGTCAAAACAAAGAGGTATGATTGAGATATCTACCTCCCAGATGAGAGCCGTCCCACCAACGAATAAGATGCACCCTCGAGACAGATCTATCATCTCACGGTACATCGTGCTCATAATCGCACCTCCCCCTCCCCAATCATATTGGTCCCATACATCCATGTGGACCAAGCTGGGAAGGACATTCAGGTCCACTGTGTCCCTCATATTATGGGTAAAAGTACAACCCATGATGACCAGCAAGCATAACTGAGCAACGGCCTCGTCTGAAGCAAGGTTGCTCACCGACATCCAGTCTAACTTCTCGTGCAGAAAAGTGCACCTGACGTAGATGTTATCTCTAAGAGGATCGAAGCTAATCAAGTTTTGCATCTCTTCAGGGGAGAAAGTCACCCTCCATTCATTGCATATATCTAGGGACCGAACCCCGAAACGGATTCTCGAGATCATGTACAAATTAAGCGGAGTGCAAGTCAGCTCCCCACAAGCAAAATTAAAAGTGTTGGTGGTATCCCACCACCTCTCAGCTAGGGCCTTAATCAAATGCATGTTGGCATGATCGGGCGCCTTCACCGCCAAAAAGTCGACAAAACCAGTGGGCTCCAACAATGCCCGGACACTACTCCCCAGGGTGACACACTTAATCACCTCCGCTAAGTGGCACCGTCCACCCCTATTCTTAATCGTCGCAACCTATATTCAACTAGTGTATATACATGCTGATGACAAGAAAATTTCTAAAAAAGGAAAGCTCAAAAAAAAAAAAAGAGTAAGAAGGATACTGACTGCCAAACGCCCCCCGTATGAGACGTGCATATCCGGCTCTTGCAGCAGGAGCGATGGGTTCGGGTTGTCTCTGGGCGGCTCATAAATACGCCCCCGCGGACCACTCACCGAGGAAGTGACATTGTGGCAAGATGAGGAAGCTCCATGTCTGGATCTCAAAGCCATCAGTACAGAATGTAAATCTGAAAAGCGCAGCAAAGTAGACTGGTAAGAACAAGTCATCAATTACTATCATTTAAAAAAAAAAAAAAGAGAGAAAAAAAAAAGAAAGAAAGCAAAAAAATTTTGAATTTTCGAAAAAAAAAAAAGAAAGAAATTTTTTTTTTGAATTTTCAAGAAAAAAAAAAGAAAAAGAGATTGAAAGTTGAAAGCTCACATTTGAGCTGAAGAAAGGAGCAAATGAAATGGAGCTAGGGAAAGGAAGGGTGCGGGCAAGCTATTTATAATAGCTTGCTTGCACAATAACTGCATAGTATCGTATAGAAAAATATGCCCAACTGAGTAAAAATGTATTTTCAGGGGCATTTTAACTCAGAATTCAAATCCGAGAGTCCCTAGATGTTCGTATGATTTTTCTCTACCCATAGATACCAAATTTGCCTACCTCCCGACCAAAGTTGCGTTCTTTACGCTAAAAAGACCAGAAATTAATTAACCCGAAAAAATTCACCAGTCTCTCAAAACCTGCCAGATTAGACTCCAAATATTACCAGAATGACTTCAATGCATCCGAAATCATTTTCCGACCCCAGATCTATCAAAACTTTCGACTTCACGCTCATCAAAACTGTCTAACAGATACACAGTTCTGATGAGGGGGCAGCTGTGAATCCTCATTTTAGCACCTCCGAAATTATTTCTGATCTCACCAGAGCTGAGCATAATATTTTTCTATCCAAACCAGCACTTTTTAGATTCTGACTGGACTATCTATACCAGACAATATTTTTCCAAAATTGACCGGATTTCTCCCTAAACTGATTGCCAATCTGTCTGATAATTAATTTTGGATCCATCGCCACTGATCGGTAATTTTTTAGACTTCAGAATGTCCTGAAAATTGACACGAAACCCCCAGAAAACTGACCCGAAAAGCCCTAAAAATTGAACTGGAGCCCGAAACCCGAGACGACTCGCAGACATCCGCGAGAGGCCTGCTCACTTCTGCGAGGCAGTCTCGCGGACGCCGCTAGGCGCGTTGGCGGACATGCCACCAGCCCTGCGGATGCCGCGCGTCCTCTGGCACCTTTGCATTGACGCGCCTGACGCACGTCAGTGACAGACGCGTTAGTATGGGGCTAATGTGTCAGTCCCGTACTGACAAGTCCGCCGGAGATGACGACGCGTCCACCAGGCAGTCTGGCGCATTCACCGAATGTGTCGGAGGACGCTGTCAGGCTGGATCGCGGACACACGTGATTCCCAAGCACGTCCGCTATGGTGTTTCGTGGCGGTCTACCTTTTTTAGGAATTTCGATTTTACCCCTTCTTTTTTCCACTTTCCAAGCCCTTTTTAGTCTTTTTTCACCTCCCATCTGCTCTTATAAATACCCCCCTCCATTTCTCATTTTCTACACACCTCAAACACTTGTTGATTGTTATCCATTTGCTTCATCTCTCTCTCTCTCTCTGTCTGTCTGTCTCTCTCTCTCTAATTAGTTTTTTCACTCATTTTGAGTAATTAGTTAATTAATTAAAATTTAATTAATTAATTAATTTTTTCAATTAGTCTCCATCCACTTTAAATTAGTTAATTAATTAAAAATCAATTTTAATTAATTAGTTAATCTTTTTTCAATTAATTCTCCACCCACTTTAAATTAGTTAATTAATTAAAAATCAATTTTAATTAATTAATTAATTTTCCAATTAGTATTCACCCAACTTGATTAATTAATCCTTTTAGTTAATCATTTTAATTAATTAATCATTTTAATTAATTAAAATTGGGTAATTAAGCAACTCAATCTCTTTTTCAAAAAAAACCAACCTCGTTTTACGAAACGGAACTCCGCTCCGGTAAAACCACTCTCCCACCACATAAACCCACAAAGAAGGTGTAATCTCTTACCCTCACTCAAACCCCAAATCAAATCAATCCAATCAAATTTGACCGATCCTTAAACCCTCCCACCTCACAGTGGAATGAATTAGTGGGTTTTGATCCCCATTCAATGGGGTACGTAAGCATGCTTGGAATCTGAATCCAAGTCTCAAATTCAAATCCCAATCAATCTCATCCCCCTTTTTATTTTTCATGTAAAATGTCAATTTATACTTTCCTTGTAAATTTCAATTAAAGCAATTATTAGTTTATTTATTTATTTTGGAGTAAAGGAGCGATCTTGTGATTTCCCTAGTACCCATAAGGGCTAGAGGAAATACTCTCCTTTACTTATGGATGTTTAAATACTTGCTCTTTATTTTTTCGTCTCATAATTATATCATGCTCATGCATTATAAATTGTCATAATACTTGTCATCCATGAAATCATTTTTTAAATTCAAATTAAATTCAAGGGCCAAATTGAGATTATTTTAAAACTAAAAACCTAGTCCCCGAGCTCAACTTGGTTCAAGGACTAGTAACTTTTATCCTTGGGTAAATTAATCAAAGATTAATAAATTGGAGTCAAAATTGGGTTTTTCTTAATTTTTCCATTTAAATAAATTAGGGTGGCGACTCCCGAACCTTTTCAAAAATCAAATCAATTTTCCGAGGCGATAGCCACTTCCAATCGTGAGCACCAAAACTCATACCTAACCTCCCTTAAAAATCGCTTAGCCTTTCCTTAAGGCATATTCCCGAGCGAGGGGAGAGGAGTTCGAGCGAGGCCTCACAGTATGATGTTCACTGCCTCTATAATCATAAGTATCACATACTGATTATAGAATAAAAACAGAGGTGACGGTCTTCCGGAATTAATGATGCCCAGTCATTATTCCTATGACCATGAACATTTAAAGTATTTGTTTGAGAGCGATCTGTCATCCATATTCTCAACACTTGAGAATAGATCCTCTCACAAAATACTAATGGACTTCAAATATATATTTAATACAATGAAATAATTGATTTATAGAAACATATATTTATTGCTATTAATTTAGATGTTATTTTACATTTACATAAACATATATACTGCTCTAGGGCATATACTCTAACAAAATTGTCCCAGACGTGAAATCTGATCCATTTCATGTATTACGAGAAAAACTATGTTAATTATACCTCTACTCTTATTACGAGGAAGAGTATGCCCAACCGGCCTCTATTCTTTATTACGAGGGGAATATGCTAATAAAGTGTCTCTATTCCTAATATGTTATGAGTTGATTTCTATATTCATCTATTTATGAGTTATGATTTTTTTCATGAGATATATACATGTTTATTCTTGTATATTACAAGTTATTCATTCTTACGAGTTATATGAGCCTCATTTGCTATATTATAAGTCATTTGACAAGTTATAAGCCCTACCATCCTTGTGAGCTGGCCTTGAATTACCTAGCCTCACAAGTATGGTAGTATATTCTTTACTCACTGCTTTATCTCGTTAGTGATTCTATTTTTCAGGAGATTAGAAGTTTATCAGCTCGGTTCTTCAGGCATTTTTCCTTCCTAAAGAACTAATTTGATCAATGTAATTTCTCCATTTATTATTTATGTATTTGAGATACTTTAATGCTCCATGTGTGTAAGAGAGAGTTATTCTTTTGGCCTTGATGACAATTATGGATGATTACATTTTAGTATATGAGAATTATAAACTTATGAGTTTATATGTGTATGTATGTGGATGAGATTATGAGATTATGAGTTGTATGAGTATTTGTATGAGTTCAGGTTCTGATATTGGGAAGTGCATGTGTTAGTAGCTATGTTGCAATGAGATTTATAAGTGATGAGAAGGGTTCTACGAGTTTTCAGTGGCCTTATGCCTACCCATACTCTAGGACCGTTAACTTTACGAAGTTAGGCCGTAACAATCATGATTTTGGAATGTCAAATTCACCAATAATCAATATCTTATTAGCACTTAAATGGTTTTATCTTGGATGAGAAGGTAAGATTTACAT
>CATKHJ010100652.1:0-16738 GCA_949750685.1 Vernicia montana | reverse complement strand
ATCATGATGATTATGATGAATTGAGGTGATTGTGGATTTTCTTTAGAGAGTATAGAGATTCTTTTTGGCTAAGGTGAGTATTTAATATACTATTATGCTTATACCTAATTTCTATGAATATCTATGTTATTCAACCTACTGTGAAAGCCAAATGATTATGAATTATTGTGAACCATACTTCTAAATGATTAAGCTATATGTATGAAACCTAGCCAATTTGCTATTCATTATGACATATGTATATATGAATCTTATGATAGAAATCCTTCGAACTGATGTGGGGCAAACATCAGACATTATGCACATTGTACCTATGGATAAGGTATAATATCCGAACCCGAGCTAGAAAGGGTATTAATCCTAGTCATGGAGTCTGATCCACTTCATGTAGCATGTCCGTAAGGGGACCACTGCTTATTATGAAGCATGCTTGTAAGGAAGCTTCTGCTTATAAGAAACAAAGCATGCCTGTAAAGAGGATTGTTGCTTATTATGAAGCATGCTTGTAAGGAAGCCTCTGCTTGATTTCTATGTAAATATATATCTATGGCCATCAAACCAAATTGATATCCATTCTTCATTTGAAACTATATGTTTATGTATTGTGAAGTTTATTCTTGAATTATTCTCATGATATGATAACCCAAGTTGAAAAGTATAATGATATATTATCTACTCACTGCTTTATCTCATTAGTGATTCCATTTTTCTAAGAGATTAGAAGTTCATCGATTTGGTTCTTCAGACATTCTTCCTTCTAAATAACCAAATGGATTAATGTAATTTCTCCTTTGATTATTTTGTAATTGAAGTACATTCTAGATGCTCCATGTGTTTGTAATGGAGAGATATTATTGTGGCCTCATTGGCAATATCGAGCAACTAGTTATATGTATTAATTTATGATATGGGATTGTATGAGTATCAAGATATGTTCTTGTGAGAATTTATGTAAGATAAGTATGTATGGAGATTATGTGAATATGTATGTTCAGGTTGAGATCTTGGGGATATGTGTGTATAAGATACAATGATACCGTATGTGGAAGTCATGTTTATGGGTTCTACGGGTGGTCGGTGGCCTTATGCCTACCCATGCCCTAAGATCGTTGCACCGCCCAAAGCGGGGTGTGACAAGTATTATCCAATATTAAATGGCCATTACTGTGATGCACCAGGTGCACAGTGCACTGGAAAGTTAAATAGTAAAAATATGTTGTTACTGTTACTGCAGGTAAAAAATTAAAATAGGTCTTATTTTTTTTAAAAAGAGTATGTGAATAACATGTAATTCACTTAAAAAATAAATAGATCCCATTGTTTTTAAAAAAAAAAAAACATATGACTAACTTTAAAATAAAATTGAGGAGCATGTGACTGATTAAATAATTTGGACTTTTCTAATACCTTACCAAATAGGTTTATCTCATGAATTTTTAGATTTAACTAATATGAATATAAATTAAATTATTTCTTTAATTGCTCTAAGATTTGTAGATGCAACCCAGGCCTGGACTATAATCTTAGTTCAAGATCTGGAATCAAAGAAAAGTATGGAATCAAAGAAACACATCTCTTATTCTATATTCGTGTAAATTGCAACCGTAAGAAAATAAAAAAATTAAAAAGACGAAAATATTAATCAGATGGCCAAAAGTCATTTTTTGATTTAAAAAAAAAAAAAAGACGACTTTAAACACCTTTTAAGCGCTTACAGACGTCTTTGAACAATTTTCAAGCTGTTGTATGTTTAATAATCAATTTTACTCTTTTACAAAAAAAAATATAATAGATGCTTCATCTTATTCCATGAAAAAATTCATCACTAATGCTCTATGTTCTTCTAACCTTTTATATTTCTCTTTAATTTCATCACCAAAAACACGCAAAGATTTAATTGATTTAAGTTTATACAATTCATTAATTTAAAGATTTAATTGACTTGTACATGTTGAGTATATTCTGTAATTCCTCTCAGAATTTTTTGAAGAAATCATCATATTTACCAACAAGAATTATGTGCATGCATCAAGTTTAATTAGTTTAGAGAGAATGATATTTGATCATATTTATACATTCATTATACACTTTCCGTTTGATTTCCCAAAGGGATTTGCTTCATTTCATTAGTTGAATTAAATTTTGTTTTAAATTATACAAAAATTTAAATAATTTATTGATATATAAATTTTGAGTAATTTAAAAAAAAATTAATTTTTTTATTTTTTTTTATTTAATAACGTCGAGTTCAACCTTGATATAGTCGAATTCGATCATAATAAGGTCGAATTCGAACATAATAAAGTTGAATGCTACCGTATTAAGGTCGAATTTGACTGTATCAAAGTTGAGTTCGACATTAATAAGGTTGAATTCGACTGTATTAAGTTTGAATTCAACGTTAAATTAAACATTATTAATGAGATTTCGACAAAATTCATAAAAATTTAATAACTTGTATAGTACTAATATTAATAAAATTTTATGGTTAAAATTCAAAAGAAAATTATTAAAAGTTTGAAACTACTTAACTTATTGAAAAAGTGGATATTCAAACTTATAATTATATATCAATATATATCATTTGACATAATAAATAAAGTAATAATTTATATTATTTCAAAATAAATTAATAATTTAATTTTTAAATTCTATGTTATTATTGTTCAATGTTATTAAGGTTGATCTAAATTTTATTAAAATTAAACTCAAAATTATTAAGAGAGAACTTAACTTTATTAAAATTGAATTCTACATTATTAAGGTCGAATTTTACCTTATTAAAATCGAACTCAAACTTATTAAAATTCAGTTCAACCTTAACAACAATGAATAATAATAACATATAATTTTAAAAAATAAATTATTAATCCATTTTGGAATAATATAAATTATTACTTTATTATTATGCTATATGATAAATATTGATATATAATTATAAGTTTGAATATCTACTTTTTCAATAAATTAATTAGTTTTAATATTTAATTTAGTTTATTTTTTAAAAATAATTAATAATGAGTTATATGATATATATTTAAACAAATTATAACTATCATGAAAATGATTAATATATTGTTGTACATTCTCACAGCAGCAATGTTTCAGGTTGAGTTCAACATAACTAGAATTCCAACAATAATAACAAAATTCTTCATACTGTTGTACTTTCTCATAGCAACAATATTTTGTAAGAGTTTTGATCAACCATCTATATCATAATATGACAAAATAAGCATACTCATACAAATGCTATAAACAGTTGTTAGTTTGAGTTTCATCTCTTGTGTGGGATACTGGATATAGTTTCTACCTCCCCATTTGTAAAGAATTGTTTAAGTAAATTTTTTGTCCATTCTTCCCTGCTATTAATCAAATCTGAAGTTGTGTGGGGAAAACAAAAATGTGGTCTAGTTGAGTTTATCTTCTTTATTGCAACTATAATTAACAAATAAATTAACCTGGAAAAAAATCAATTAACAAATAATAATAATAAAATCGAAAAAATGAAGGAATGAGTGGTGAAGGACGATTATATTGAAGCGGCGTCCACCGAATGAGTAAAACATTGAAATGGCGTTCGCCGGCACAATAGAAAAGTGAGACAGAGAATAAAACTTGACTTGGTTTTTGGGATTATGAAATGAGTTTTTAATTGAAAGCTAGATTTGAAGAAAGAAGAATAGACCGGTATTCATCAATGAGTATAGAATTTCAATTTTTTGATAATTGTGAGAAATTGATAATAGAGATTATAAGAAGAAGAAGAAGAAGGTAAAAATCTGAAGATTTCAATGTACGATATACTAGAATATTATTAAAAAAGGCACAAGTGCACAGTACACCTGTCAGTGTACAGTATATCAGGTGTACCACAGAAGCTCCCATATTAAATATACTATTTTCTCACGTAAAATTAAAGACAAATACATAATTTAATCCCTCAATTTTATAAAAAAAAAAACTTGTGGCACGTTGAATTTTCAAAGTAATCAATTTAACACTTCAACTACTCAATTTTATATTTCACTAAATATAAATTATACCATTTGGTCTGAGGAGAGATGCACGTGGTACGTAGACCAAATAATACAATACAAGCGCAATAGCGCCAACGTGTTAAAAAACCCATTGAATGGAGGCCACATCATAAGAAAAGGTGTTATCTTTGCAATTTTTTACTTCCTCTGGTACTCTCTCTCTCTCTCTCTACAACTCTGTTGTTTTCTCTGTTCACGGATTCAACCATTTTCGTATTGTTTCAACTTTCAAACGAGGTAAAACTATTTCCAAATCTTTTACTTTGTAATTATGAATCCCCATTTCCCATAATTTTCCCCTTATCTGTTTGAACTTTTCCCTAATTTATTGAGTTGATTGCTCATCACCTATATAATTTACACGCAATTGCACATAATAAACACTAAAATTCATGTATGAATCATCTCAAAACCCCGATTTTCCCTTCTAATTTGGATTCTTGTAAGAAACTTCCCATTCACATTTTACCAATACGTAATACATTTAATTTAGGCAAGGAACCAATCTGCAATGGACCAATTTTGCCAACAGGGTAATAATGACAGAATTTACAAGGTATGAGTGAGGAATTTGCTGGGAAATCTCCCTATTGAACACTACTTTTAATATAATGCAAACCTGTTGCCAGTAGTAAATCTCACTGAGTAGCTCCTTTGCCAAAATCTCCATAAGCCCAAATCTTGGTGGAGGTAGTGAGAATTTTAACTTCCTTTTTCTTTTTCATTTTCTTTGTTATGTGATAAGGGATAAAAACATCCAAGTCCTAATTGGACCTAACTAAGACGAAGCCTTTCAAATAAAAGGCCCACTCATGAATCTGATGCAAACCCATTTTAGAGACCAATCCAATTGGAGCTAAGAGCTCGTCTGACGAAGCACCGATTCATCCTCAAAAGTCATATATGTCAGAGGAAAGCCAAATCAGTACGGCGCTCTCCTCACAGCCACACATGAAGCCACCGCCCAAACATTAACCAAGTACATGCACCATGCTGACCAACCTGATAATGGAACCCGACACTGGTCTAATTGAACCAGATCATTTCATCATTGCCCTTATATTGTCTGCATTCCACCAACCTCTTTTCATCAACTCGGTAATGAATATAGTCGACTATAAAAGGAGAAGTACCCCTCATTTTGAGGTAGTTGACTCTACATACTCTCATCCCCTTCTTCTCATTCAAATATTTACAAGCTTTAAAGAAATTCATCTTCTTCCAGAGAGCCTTCTAACTCCATAGCTAACTTAAGCATCGGAGGGCCTTTGCCAAGCATAAGGCTTGGCTCTCTAATGTTCTTTGCTTGTCTTGCAGGCCCAAGAGTCAAGTCCAAAAGAGATCCATCCCATCATTCATTTTGATCAAAGACATGTTTGATAATTTCCAGCTCTTCTTCTAAGACTATCTTAATGGCATTGACATCCACTGTAAAATTTTACAGTGGGGGTTAATGTATTCCGTCGATACATCACCTGATTCAAATAAGGGGGATGAAAATTTGCCCATTGTAAATAACTAAGAGAAAGAAAGAACGATATTAAAAGAGAGAGAGAGAGAGAGAGAGAGAGAGAGCTTAAGATGGAGATTTAGGGATTTACATAGCACCAATTAAACCAGAGAAAGGGATTTGAAATCGGTCAATTTTTTTTTTTATAGTTAGCGAAGGTGTTTTTGTCATTTCCAATAGCCACATAAGCATTAATATTGGACTTTACTGGCTCAATAATGCATGAAACAACTCGTGTTGCTGACTGTATAATTTGTGTTTAATGAATACAAAATTGAGTGGTTCAGTGGTTAAATTTGTCACTTTGAAAGTTTAAGGTGTTACAAGACTTTTTTTTTTTTTTTTTTTTTATATATAAAGTTCAGGAGTTAAATTATGCATTCAGCCTAAAATTAATGGTGGGTCTTATAGTCATATAGTTAAACTTCATTAGTTTATGTAGATATTGCGACCATGTAATATAATACATTAATTGAGTTAACAACCCTTAAAATAATAAGAAGTTAACCCTAAGGGTTAGTCTAGTTGGTAAGAGAGTTTGCTTATTTTCTTATTGACTTGGACTCGATCTTCAAAACCATACCATAAATGATGATTTTTCCTCATTTACGAATCTTATAGTCCTGGCATGGATGGTCTACCTTTGATTGGATCAGGGAGATGGACTTAGTATGGTGCACGAAAATTGACTCATGATACCACCTTACTATTAAATTAAAAAATATATATATTTAAGAAGTAAAATTTCTAGATTAACTCAATTAAAAAGTGAATTTAAATGAAAATTGTTTCTATTTTTTAATTTTCTAATTCAATAGGATGATTTTCCTGTAATTCAACCAAGAAACGAATTTATTAATAGAATTCATAGTACTATCTTCGTCCCAAAAAGGTTGACACATTTTTCTTTTTTTTGGATGTTTCAAAAAGATTTACACCTTTTTATTACTAGTACTATTTTTTTACAGTAAAATTATAAATTTGGTGTCCCAACTTGGCACAATTGAACAATTGAATGTCTAAACTTTCAAAAGTATCAATTGAATGTATGAACCTAGAAAAAAATCACAACCGGTTACTAGATTATTTTTTATGACGTGGATTAAAAAAAAATTTAGTTAGAAAATAATGTATACGTGGAAGACTAAATTAAGGAAAATGACTAAATTGTCCCCTCTTGCTTTTCTCCATTGAAATTATGTTCTTTAATCAAGGGTAAATTTATCATTTAAATTAATAAAGACACATTTTCTTCCACTTTCTCAACAATCAAAGAAACACCCATTTTTCCTATTTCTCTCAAATGGGCAGCATCACCACCTCAACCATGAGACAACCTCTGCCATCACTACTCTCTCCCAACAACAACCTTTCTATGCCACGAAATACACAACAAAAATAAAATCCTTTGTAAAGCCACTATTGTGGAAGTAACACCACCACTACACCACCACCTCACCTCCATCACAAATCACAATTGCCTCCATTATCAACCCCAAGGTCCCCAACATCAAACCCACCACCACTTCCTATAATTCATCACGACCATAAACATCAAATCCACCACAACCACCACCACTACCATCACATTTATGAACCCATCAACCCAGTTTTTAATCTCAACCTACATCATCATCAACCCATAGCAAGAGTGGGTGGGAAGGGTTTTCTTGATTTAAGAAATGCCAATTTAATAGAGCTAGGTTGAAATTCAAAAATTAGAAGTCAAGTTAATTACAATTATGAAAAGGGTTGGCTATTTCGAGCTCAAGTTGCACATTAATGGTAATGAAAGGCTTGGTGTTGGAGAATTGGAGAGAAGATTTTTGCTTGATCTTTACAGAAGTTTCATTTGGAAATCTATGATGAAGAAGAAGAAGAGGAGCTCCGGTGATTCTCCTCCGCCATCGTTGTTGCCTTCGTTCAGGCTAGCTCTATGATGATGAAGAAGAAGAAAGGTTCCTATTTAAGGAGTTTTTTTTTTTTTTTTTTTGGTCTTTTCACTCTTTTTAATTCAACAGGCAAGTTGTGTTGTGAACTTTAACCACGTGAATTTTTTTTTATAGGGAACTTGAAAATGACCTGTTATATACACCCGAATGTCAATAATTTACAGGTTCACACACTTAATTCATACTTTTAAAAGTTTAGACACTCAATTGTCCAATTGTGTCAAATTGAGATACCATTTTTTTACTTCATTTTTCTTTTTTACCCCATTTTTAAAAATGCATTTAATATCTAAAAAAAATTAAAATTAAGTATATTTATTATACTATCAAAAGTATAAAGAAAAATATTATTTTATTTATTGTATTTTTAATTTTTGTGAAAAAAAAAGTGTCAGCATGTTTGGGACGGATGTTGTAATTGATTTGTAGTATTACTATTAAATAAAAAATTATAAGTAAAGATAGATTAATTAATTGAATTGAATTGATGAATTAAAAGTTGTGCACAATTAGGTCCCAAATTGCAAAGCAAGTACCGCAATGAATGCTTCCACTGAGGGGCAAAAGTATGCATTGGAGACTCGTGAATTGACAACATGGCTTGACCGGGTGAAGTCAGAAACGAACCTTTATATTTTTCTCAATTGACTAGACATAATAGTTGCAAAATTATTTAGGCAGCAAATGTGAGAAAAAATATACTTTTCTTGCTTTGTATGGTATTACCTTGCTTACAAAGCATACGAACATTATTATACTTATTATTATTGTTTTTTTTTTTTTTTTTTTAGGAATTATTATTATTGTTCTTTTGGACTCGTCAAGGTAAGAACTAAAATTGCATATAATGCATATAAAGTGTCTTTTTAATTTAAGCCTTTTTTTTTTTTTTTTTATAGTATTGTGGAGGAAAATTTTAATATTTGTGAAATTCAAATTTTGACTTTACTCTTAAAATAGTCTCAGTTTATCATTAGGCTAAGATATTAATTAATGAGTAAATTAAACTGTAATGCCTTGAATTTCAAATTTGCCAATTATTAAATTTTTGGGTATTTTATTTATTAAATGAATTAAATATTTTAATTGATAAATTTTTAAAGTATTAATTACTTTTGAAAAAAAATGTTGTTGTATTGTTTTTATTAATTGTTAATTTTTATTATTAGTATTAATATTTAATTATTGATATTATTTAAAATTTAATTGAAAATATTATTGGTATTTTAATAATAATAATTAGTTATAATTATTTTAAAACTGAAAAAAAAAATGGAAACTTTTTTTTAAAAGCAACAACTGATTGGTCCTTCTACTGTGTCAGGACAGGCAGAGAGAAAGAGAGAGAGAGAGGAGAGAGAAAGTAAGGCAGTCACCTTTCGCCGATTGTTTCGTCGCCTTCCGGTCATCAGAAAGCTGCACACGCCAGACCATTGGAAAGAAGAGAGGACGATCTTTCCAACGCCATCTAAACCACCGCCAATTGTCACTGCCCAAGCGGGTCGTCGGCCAAAAGCTTTCGAACTTCATTTTGTCGACTTTTCGACCTCTGTTCCCGATGATTTTTATACAGTTGGATTTCTCATCTTCTCAGCTTTCATTTGGTACATCATTCGTTAATTTTAGACTAACTTGAATTTTTTATCGAAATCTGGCTACAACGGGACTGCCAGAGCAAAGTCCCGGTGAATTTCCAACGAATGATAGAATCGATCGATATATTTGGATCCATTGTTTCGAGATGAGTTTATTGATATCCATTTCGTTAAAATTCGTTACCGATATATATATATATATATATATATATATATATATATATATATATATATATATTTCGACGACTTTTCCGGTGAACCTCCGGTGAGAAACGATCGATCTACTAAATTTGTTTTAAATAATTATTCTGATTTTAGAACGTAATAGTTTTATGTAATTGAGTAATAGATCACGTAATAGTTTTATGTAATTGAGTAATAGATCATATTAGTAATGATTTTTAATACAAGATTTATTAAATTAATTAGTATGGATTTATAGAAATTTTAAGTACAGATCCGATAATAATTAAATTGAGAATTTTATTGTAGGCCAGAGGACTAAATATTGTTGAATCTTATTGAGGTGATTGAAATTAATAGGAGAAATTAGCATAGAGAGGTGAGTTATGAAATATATCGGTATATAGCAGCCCACCATAAATTGTTTATTGCAAATTCTATTGATTTATTTATTCTAAATAATTATATTGCTTATTGATTTTTATTTTTATTATCGTTATTGATATTGACCATTGAATTCTTATTGTCCTATTGATCATATTGATTTATTGTTAATAAATTTTTATTGACTTGATGTTATTGATTATTGCCCATTGATTATTGAAAGATCACTTAGGTCTATCTTTTGTTATTGTTCCTACCAAACTATTAACCGAACCATAGACTATAATTGTGACAGAACACCTATACTAATGGAGGATAAACTATTAGGCCGTGTGCACCGGTGATTTAACTAATAGAGTCTAATTTATCAGTGTCTTACCTAGAGAGAACTATATACTTTAGGTGTATGCTCAGCCAAGCATGCATTAATTGTTAAAAGAGAGAAGTTATTGCCCTTATCAATTGATATTGATTGATTGATTTGTTCTGTCAATTTGGTGTCATTTCTTCCAGGCACATATATGTTATTGTTCTAACCCTTATTTGATATATGATATTTCTTTATACAGCCCCCAGGTATTGGTATATTATATAACTCATTGAGTTGAAGGCTCACCCCTTCTCACTATTTTTTTCAGGTGTTAGAGTAGAAAATGTTAGAAATAGAGAAGACTGAGCTTCTTGATTTCCTTTCCTCCACGAGAAGCTATTTTTGATGTAATTCTTTAAATTTCTTTATGGTTTTGTTTTATTATTACTTTAGACACTTCGTAGTATTTGAATGGATTTACACAATAGATATTTTCTGTTTAATTAAGATATAATGGAATAGTATTATAAATGGTATAATTGGGTTAATATGTGATATAATATATGCATGGTATTGAAAATGATATTTATTGATCCGGGGAAATTCATTGTTATTATAGGGTTATACAAGTGTATGGTAGTTTTAAACTTACCCTTGCCCTAGGACCGTTGCGACTCTGGAATCAGGTCATGACATACACCTATTGTCCCTCAACTTTTGATTAATACATATTATCGTCCCTCAATTAAATTTTGTAACAAAAATATCACTGCCGTTATATCAACTGTTTCATGAATGTCCCTCAACTCATTTTTCGTCAGTTCCTCTAATGAAAATCACACGTGGATGTCATATAAGCTTATTTTAAACAATAATATGTCACGTCAATTCACTGACATGAATTTTCCTCTCTCCTCTTACATGTCCGACATCTCCCACTTTCTCTCTCTCTTTCTGCTCGTTGATTTTTTTTTTTATCGAGAGAAAGATAGATCTCTTTCTTCATATCTCTCAAATATCTCTCCCTTTCACTTTTGCTCTGAACAACACTCTAAACCCCTTACATAATTGTGATTGTGAAAAATCCACAAACCCTGGTTTTATAAGTGAATAGTTAAAAAATTAGGTGGCAAAGTTTGACGCCCACTGTCATTTTTAGGAAAAAGTATAATAAGCACAATATTCACTCTCAACAACCAAAAGTACTGAATATTGGATTGGGGAAAGGTCGCAATTATTGACTTAAGTGGGTGGTGGACCAATATTCATCTATGGCCAGACAAGGATCAAGTAATTGAATCAATATGGTCCCAGATAAAACCAAAATTTAATTTTATCTGTTATAGGAATTAGGGTTTTGTTTTATTAAGCCATACAATATTTCATTGTTTATGGTTTTTCAAAATACTAGTTTAATTAGAATTAGGGTTTCTATTTTGGGTTCCCGTGAATGCATAATTGTAGTACTGGTGAATATTATTAATGCGAACCACAAGAGACCTGCCTTAGGACTCCATGCCAATATGTTTGAAGTGACCCCCTTAGAAAGCCAAATCAGATTTGAAATAAGAAAAACATTAACCCGTTGATGAACTTGTGTCAAGAATCATAGGTATAGAACCTAGACCCGTTGTTTATATTGCAAACAAGAACCTAACGTATAAAGTTTGAACGCCACAAAAAGAGTTTTCATGATAAGTTCGAAATAATATTCCAATAAAGAACTAAGAGAGAATAATTTCGAAATAATATTCCAATAAAGAACTAAGAGAGAATAATCTCACAATTTGAATTTTATTAATCTGAAAACTAAATATTACAATAGAAAACAAGCCTATTTATAGGGAATAGGATGCCTAACCAAATTACTATAATAACCTTAATGGAAAACCCTAATTTGGCTAGAAATAATGAAAATAAAGGCTAATTAAAAACCTTATAAAGCCTTGTACGAATTTGGGCTTAAATTAAGTTAGAAAAGGCCCAAAACTAATGGAATTAACAAATAAACTAAAGTCTTTTAATGAAATGAGCTTAGACTAATTAAACAGGTCCAAACTAAGATAAATGAGTTGACTTGAATAGGATGGACCGGCCGAATTGTAGAACATATCCAAACAACCCATATTCCTTACATTTAAGCTCCAATCTTCAAGTCTCTTCAATGAAAAAGGCCCTATCTTCGGCTTGAGCTTGAATCAATGTCATCAAGCTTCTTTGATCTTTTTGTAAGCTCAACTTAATGATAGATTCTTCCTTGGCTTGAATGGGATCATATCATTCCACCTTTCTTGAAATGATTCATCCTTGAATCAAGCACTATGGTATTGCATCATGCGCCAAGTTAACATAAAAGTGCGAAGCTCCCTTTGCATGTGACATTCTCCCCTTGTTGGAGAAAATTCAAACTCAAATTTTGAAATGATAAAGTAGAACAATCAACCATATGCAAATCTGCCATCCTCCCTTATTTGTGATTTGAAACAAATGAAGTGCTTGAAAAACTTGAAATTTTGTTAGAAAAATATTAAAGAAGCCATTAGGTAGCACAAAATCCATGTTAGAAATAGCAAACAAATCAGAAGCATCTTTATTGTCATAAAGAACAAAGTCAATCTTCTTTGCTTCTTTAATTTCTTGTACTTCTTCTTGAATTACAACTTTTTCTTCCTTCATGATTTCTTAATGAGTTTTGAATGTTGAAATTTCTTTATGATCAATAACCTCATTAACCTCCAAAAGGTGGGATAGAATCTTCTTTAGCAACCTCTAAAGGTAATAAAAAGTCATTATCTTGAGTAATCTCCACAACATCAATCAATTCCTTCTCACTCTCATCCTCAATTTTTAATGAAGAGTTTTTATTAATAACCCCCAAAGGTATTAACAAATCTTCATCTTTAGTAGCCTCCACAGCATAAATTAGTATTGATTCACTCTCATCTTCAATTTTCTTCTCCTTCAATGGTGACTTGGATGCATTCTTTCTTTCACTTTCAGCTTTCCTCCTTTGACGCTTAGCTTTTTGCTTGGCCTTCCACCTCTCACACTCTTCTTGAGTTTCTTCAAAGATTCTTAATTGATGTTCCCTGAGTAGCTCTTTTCTAGATTTCTTTGGTTCATATGGCATAGACATTTGTTGTAATTTTTTTCTTTTATTCATTCGCCTCTTAAGTCTATCCAGCCTCTCTTCGATCTTGTTGCCTAGTTGTTCCACTTGGGTTAGGAGATTTTCAAACCTTTCTTCATATTGATTTTGTAACATGTTTATAAATATGCAAAAGAATATTAAGAATAACCTTACAACACTGCTTCACGTGTTTCACTCAATTGATGTCACTCAACACTCTTACTTTTTACCACTCTATCTCCTCTTTCTAGCTCTCAAGGAACTATTTACTCAAAATAATTTGAGAACTTTCAACTTCCAACCAACAATGAAAATATGAAATTTGACACAAATAGAATAGAATAAAAGAAAATGAAAATACTAAAACAAGAATACTAGGAAAACGAAAAGAATGAGAAGTTAAACTAAACGAAGACACAAAAGTACAAATTAAACTAATTAGAATAAATATAATAAGACACGAAAACAAAAGAAAATAAGAAACGAAAAATTTTAGGAATCCTAATCCTAGTTGGATTAGGAATAGAAAACCTAGACTAACTCAAACACATAAAAATTGAAAAATTGAAATAAAATAGGAATCCTAAACTTAGTAGGATTAGGGAGGTAGGAATTCTAATCTTAGTATAATTATGATTCTTGAGTTGAAAAGTCAACTCCTACTTCAATCCTGATTTTATTTTACCTAATTCAGTTTTGAGAAGTAAATTCATATTATTTCTGTTATTTTTCTCACTAGGGAAATAATAATTAATTCTTTCTTTGTCTAACTCACACTAGGAATTCAATTCAATCTATATAAACACTTTTTTTCTTCTCTTTAGTTGATTTTTTCTCTCTTCTTTCTTTTGGATGAATTTTGTTCTCTCTCTCTCTCTCTTTTTGAAATCGATTATTATTTCTTTTCTTTTTATATCCAACAAATAATATAATCAATACTTAAGAATTGAAGCATCAAACAACAATCAATAACAAAAAATTGACACAAACATATTTGATTGAAAATTAATAAGAACAACGAAAAGAAGACACACCAATGCAACGAATTTGAAGCACAAGACTCTAGAGGAATTTGATTGGGAAGTGTGTATGTGTGTGTGTGTGTGTGTATATATATATATATATATATATATTATTTTTCTGATTGTAAACAATGAATTAGAGGCTAAACAAACCAGAAACGAAACAAATAAAAAGGAATAAACAAAGACAAATTTAAGCGAATACAAGCAAACTGATTGATTTTTTTTTTAATTTCAAATTTAATAATTAATAAAAACAAGGTAATTTATGACTGAATTAAGCAAGAAAACACAAAATGAAAAGGAACGAACATATACGAAAAGGTACGGAATGAATAGAAACATATTTAAGCAATTCAAAAACTAGAAACCCATTTTTTTTTTAATTTTAATTTTGAATTTAATTTTTAAACAAGATCAATATGATTTATGACTTAATTAAACAAGAAAACACAAAACGGAAAGATGCAAAAATAAGAAAATATGAAAACAAAGTAATTAAAAATACACAAACCTGATTTAAAGCCAAAGCTTTGATACCAAACTAATGTGAACCACAAGAAACCCGCCTTGCGACTCGACGCCAATATGTTTGAAGGGACCCCATTGGAAAGCTAAATCAGATTTGAAATAAGAACCCCGACCCGTTAACGAACTTATGTCAAAAACCGAAGGTATAGAACCTAGACCCGTTGTTTATATTGCAAACAAGAACCTAAGGTATAAAGTTTGAACGCCACAAGAAGAGTTTTCTTGATAAGTTTGAAATAGTCCAATGAAGAACTAAGAGAGAATAATCTCACAATCTGAATTTTATTAATCTGAAAACTGAATATTACAATAGAAAACAAGCTTATAGGGAATAGGCTGCCTAACCAAATTACTATAATAATCTTAATGAAAAAACCTAATTTGGCTAAAAATAATGAAAATAAAGGCTAATTAAAAACCTTATAAAGCCTTGTATGAATTTGGACTTAAATTAAGATAGAAAAGGTCCAAAACTAATGGAATTAACAAATAAACTAAAGTCTTTTAATGAAATGGGATTAAATTAATTAACCATGCCCAAACTAAGATAAATGAGTTGACTTTAATAGAATGGGCAGGCCGAATTGTAGAACATATCCAAACAGCCCATATTTCTTGCATTTAAGATCCAATATTCAAGTCTCTTCAATGAAAAAGGCCCCATCTTGAGCTTGGGCTTAAATCAATGTCACCAAACTTCTTTGATCTTCTTGTAAACCAACTTGATGATAGATTATTTCTTGGCTTGAATGGGATCATATCAATTATATTGCTTATTACCATAGTTTTCTGGAATAACTAACAAATTAATGATTATTTATAGATAATAAAATAGTATATTAGTATGTTGCTTTTGGTTGTTGTGTATTATTGACATGGCATATTATTGTTTAAAATAAGTTTATGTGGCGTCCATGTGTGATTTTCGTTGGGAAAATTGATGAAAAATGAGTTGAGAGACATTCATAAAACAATCGATATAACGACAGTGATATTTGTGTTACAAAATTTAATTGAGAGATAATAATATGTATTAGTCAAAAATTAAGGGACAATGAGTATAATTTATGCACCAATTAATTTAAATCTCTTTGATTGAGCATAAGAGGATCAACTTTTAACTTTGGAGTTTCTATTTGCTTAATATATTTATTTGGTAAAAAAAAACTTTTCAGTTGGCATTTATGGCACAAATTTCCATATTTCACTATTTGTAAAGAAACGTATGCTAAAAGTTACTCCTTTCATTCCTTTTTAATTATCATTTTTTAAAGAATTTTTTTTCAAATTATTTATCATTTTATAAAATTAATAATACTTCATTTTTTTTTAATTTTATTATTTATCATCTACTCTATAATTAATGTACATATTATCCATTACTCTATAACAAATAAGGGTAATTTAGTCATTTTATTTTTAGAACTTAGCGTAATTAATTATTTCTTAATCTTTATAAAACAACAAAAAATGACAATTAAAAATGAATAGAAGGAGTATAATCAATAGTTTTTTTTTTTGGGTACACGTAATGAATAGTTTTTGAATAGTCAAACACTGGTTAAAAAAAAATTGCCATTTAATGTTTCAAAATATATAATAATATCAAGACAAAACACATTCTTAAACTCTCGAATTTTCATCATTTTAGCTATTAAACCCATATAGATTTATTTATACACATTAAGTTCTCATACTTTTATTTTTCACCGCATCGAATAACTTTTTAACTGGGATGACAAAGCGTGATCATCATAGGGGTTAAATGTTAAGGATTACATCAAGTAACAAGATATTATCATTTCTGCTGTATATCTTATCATACTTTGATTGTATATATCTTATCTTTAGCTAATATAGTCATCTACAAACTCCTTGTATCTAGCTACTATATATTGTAACTTCTGTACACAATTATATTTAATTTAATACTAAACTATTTTTTACATGGTATCAGAGCCTAATGGCAACGAACACAAATACACAAATCATTCTTCCTTCTTCCTCGTCATCATCCTCTGTTACTTCAGCTCAACTTAATTTCTCGATCAAATTAACATCCAAAAACTTTCTAGCATGGA
>CATKHJ010100599.1:0-10879 GCA_949750685.1 Vernicia montana | reverse complement strand
TAACAAATGCTACAGTCCAAGCACTTAATTAAATTATAGAGAGCTGCGATAGAATTAAATGGAAAATGGAGTTCAAAAGTAAAAAGTATGAAAAAGATTTTCAGTCTACAATTAATTGATCATATGTTTAATATGGCATTGGATTTTATAAAAGGGAGATTATGGTTTCGATTCTGGGGTAATGATAACTAGTAATTGTGGCAGCTAATAATAATGTGATAAGGGGTTTTACGAGTTTAGGTGACCTTATATCTCCCTATTCCCTAGGACAGTCATGGGTCAAAGATGGGTCATGACAATTTTTCCTTTCAAGACACCCCTAGAGCTAGTATTGATGACTATCTACTACTCTCTTTCTCTCTCTCTCTCTAATTAATCTCTATACTCATTTTTAGTAATCACATTAATTAATTAAAAATCTCTTTTGATTTTAATTAATTAATTTTAAATTAGTTTTCACTCAATTTGGTTAATTAATATTTTAATTAATTAATCTTTTTAATTAATTAAAAAATTGGGTAATTAAGCAATTAAATCATCAAATTAATTTCCTCCGAGATTAATTTAAATTCGTCATCCAAAACCGATAAAACAGAATTTTGGTCTAAAAAAACCACTCCGCTGACTCAAAATCTCCTAAAGAGAAGGCACATCATCTTCTTTCACCAACCCCAAAATTACCCCAAATCAAATCAAACCAATCTGATCAATCCCTAAACCCCTCCACCTCATCGTGGAACGAACTACGTGGGTTTTGATCCCTATCCAATGGGATACGTAGGCATGCTTGGAATCTAAATCCAAGTCTCAAATCCAAATTCCCAATCAATCCCCTTCCCCTTTTATTTTTCAATATCAATCCATTGTACATGTAAATGTTAATTAATGTTATTAGCTAATTTAATTATTTTGGAGTAAATGAGTGATCTTGTGATTTTCCTAATACCCATAAGGGTTAGAGAGAATACTCTCCTTTACTTGTGGATGTTTAAATACTTACTCTTTATTTTCGCAAGCACTCATAATTATGCTACAATCATGCAATCTCCATTAATAATTGTCATCCATGAAATCAATTTTCAAGTCAAATCAAACTTAAGAGTCAAATTGAGATTATTTTAAAACCAAAAACCTAGTCCCCGAGTTCAACCTAGTTCGGAGACTAGTGACTTTATCCTTGGGTAAATTAATCAAAGATTAATAAATTGGAGTCAAATTGGGTTTTTTCCTTAATTTTTCTATTAAAAATAAATTAGGGTGGCGACTTCCGAACCATTTTCAAAAATCAAATCAATTTTCCGAGGCGATAGCTGCTTCCAATCGTGAGCACCAAAACTCATACCTAAACCTCCCTTAAAAATCACTCACCTTTCCTTAAGGCATTTAATTTTTTCCCGAGCGAGGGAGGGGTGTTCGGGCAAGGCCTCACAGTTGGCGACTCCACTGGGGATTAGTTGCCACCCTTTTTCAATAAAAGGAAAGCAAATAATGAGGATTACTATTTGGTTTGAATTTTTTTTTTTCAAAATAATCTCCATTTGACACTTGAGTTTAAGTTGACTTTCATGCATTATTCTGCATAATAAAGACTCATTGCCTAAACCTAGATTTAGAAAAACTTTTGGATGATGAGTAGCATTGGCTCGACAACTTTCTTTGAGTATGTTAGGAGATAGCGAAAACATTCCACCCCGCGATGAATCCCCGATCATTTCGATGGTGTAAGAAGTAATCCGTACTATTGGACCCACGCGAATCTCTTTGACTCACATGTGGTTAGGTATATCAATACTCTAGTGGGACGGGAGCCCTTAAACCAAGCTACCTTTCACCCTTATGCATATAGTTGACTTAGTCTTGGATTTTAGGTTTCATGTACTGCAATAATTAAGACTCTTGTGTATATTCCCATGAAACCTTTTTGGTATGCATCACGACATAACCATGCATACAAACCTTGCATCTAGGTTATGCCTTGAACCAATTCTTATCACCCTGTAAACCAAAATCGATTGTCTGTCACCTAAAAAAAAAACACTCAACCAATAAACCCGGTGAAGGGAATCATTTTCATGATATACCATTACATTTGTATAACCTTTTTCCAGTATAAATTCTTACCCTTCCTTTTCCTTTTCTTTTGAAGATACCAATGGCCAACACCTTTGATCAAGACCCTATGAACGCCCTCCTCACCAACCTCCTCAAAAAGCAAGAGGAGAATTTTCAAGCCATTCTCAACTTTGCCCTCAGTACTCAACAAGCCAATTTCAGCAAAGATTTAGCCGCTCAACAAACCAATTTCAACCGAGCACTGATCACTCAACAAACCAGCTTCAATAATGCATTGGCCCATCTCACTAAAGCCCTAAGCTCTCAAAGGCAGACCATGAACCAAATTAAGTTGAATCTAATGGCTTCAAGCCCTTTGACTGCACCTCGTGTTAATATGAGCAACATCACATCCCCCCATTTTGCTAATCAAACTAAGTCAAATCCAATTAATTTAAGTTCCATCGCACTCCACCTTGATTAGACCAACACCATAGCTCCTCCCATGATCAATCGGCCTGACACTTCCCCTTTTTTTTACCAACATCACATTTAGTCCCAATGCTGCAACTATATCAACTTCTATTGCTGGCCTTATCTATGATAGAGAAGTGTCCAAAAATGCCACACAACTAATCCCAAACACTCATGCCAACCCAACCCCCTGTTATTGATCTGACCAATAATGGAAGAGCTCCCCAAAGTTTCATGCCGCCAAACACCAAAGTTGACCTTCCTCCTTCCTTGAATCCTTTTCAAAGAATAGGAACCTCTACCCAGCAAAATATCAAAAGGCCCATTGAACTACTATTGAAGCGCAACACCACTATACTCCAACAAACTCACACAGTCGGAAAAAGATGCAAGAATAGTAACCCTTGTACTTTCACTTCTATTATCTCCGCCAAACATAAAGGTAAAGAGGCAGCTATCACCACCAACCAATAACCTTGTAAATAAGAGAGAAGGAAGTTCGCTAATTTAGGTATTCCCTTGAGCACAGTTTACAAGATGGCCATTAAAGTCTACATGGTTAGGCTTCTGGAGCCTAAAGAACCCCCTAACCATCCATCCAGAAACTACAAGCCTAATGAGTATTGCGAGTACCACCAAGGAGCTGGGCACGAAAATGACACGTGCAAGTGCTTAAAGCATCGAATCCAAGATCTCATTGACAATGGAGATATCCTCCCTCCGAAACCCATACCCAATGTGCCTATCAACCTTAGGGACATTATCAATTCCCTCAAATTTGAAAATTAAGTGGACCTACCCAGTGACCAACACTTTGAGGATAACATTGGCCTAGCTGACGTGCCCTTGTTCGAGTTCTACAATCAAGTTGAGTCTAGTCAATCCTGAGTTCGAGTCAAGGTCTGTCGAGTCTTGTGCTTCTTTCTCTTCTTTTGAGTCAAAGTCAGAGTCTATCGAATCTTGTGCTTCTTTTTTTCCTTTTGAGTCCCTAATTGTCCAAAGTCAAAGTCTGAGTGGTCATGCGTTTCTCTCCTTTTGGGTTTGCAATCAACTAAGAATCAGGATCTACTGAGTCTTACTTTTCCTTTGAGTCTGTAATTAACCATTTTAGTTGTCTTTGAATTTCGGTATTACTCATAATGAAAAGTTTGAATTTTTCATCTTACATCTCATGTGTCTTCTTTTTGAATCCAACTTAAATGATATACCAAAAAAAAAAAAAATCAAAAAAATCAAAGAAAAAATCAAAAAAATAAGAAAAAATAAAAAAGGCAAAGAATCAATTAATTATGGCACAGAAGAAAAAACTAAAAATCACATACATTGTATTTGCATATCATGACAGGCAGACATTAATCGAAAAGGCTTGTGATTTCTTAGACTGTTTTGCGTGGGAACCAAAGACATGGTAAGGATAGACCCAAGCATTGTGGTTCCCAAGATTCTGGCCCACAAGCAGGAGCTACAGAGAATGAAAGCAGAGCGGATCAAATGGTACCATGACCAACTAAATGCCATCGATGAAAAGAGAATGGATTCTTTGTACAAGATTCAAGGTTATCAATAAAAGCTAGCTAGACACTTCAACAAAAGGTGAAAGACAGAGATTTGCAAGAAGGGAATTTGATCCTAAAAGTGATCCGAGCTCCTGTGCACGACCCAAGAGGAAATTTCATACTAAATTGGGCTAGACCATACGTACTTAAGAAAAATCTATTCGGCGGAGGCGTCATCCTCATGAAACATGAACGGGAACAAATCCCCCAACCCTTGTAACCTAGATTAACTAAAGAGATACTTTGTCTGAATGGAGTGTCTATAATTAGTTTTCTCTATCTTCAATGCATTGTAATCAGAACTACATGGACCTAATTCTTCCTGAAAGAAAATGACTGACAGAAAAATGATCTAAGGGATACGTAGGCAGCCCAACTCGGGTGTGGTCCAAATCATAGTACAAAATATTTTTGTTCACATGATAAATGTATCTCATTCTCATTTCCTCTGTGCCTAATGCATCACTCATTTGATTCTTTTTGCCTAAACAAAAAAAGTAATAAAAAGAAAATGCTCGCTAAGTTGAAAATCCAAAAAAGCGGTTTAGACAGAAATTAGAGCAAGCTCGTCGAGTTGAAAACTCGAGAGGGCGACTCGGGCAGAAGTTAGAGCTAAAATAAAAAAGAGGTGTGTCATTCAAATTGGATTCTATCAGGAGTCATAACAAGATCCATTTGTCATATCCAAAAAAATAAAAAATGGGTGATGTGTCTTATCTCATTTTCTTTCTAAAGCAGTCAAATAATTCTACCCCTCGGGGTCGTCTTTCCTTTATGTCAATCCCTTCTTTCATTGAAGAATCACAAAAAATGAAGAAAGCATTCAAAGTCAAAAACATCGCAAGTTAAAGTTGCCCTTACGTGTCATCAGGGGCATTTTTTTTTAAGGTCATTCACATCCTTTTGAGTCATCTTCGGTTAGTCAATCACCCTTTATCAAGGGCATGATCTCTAAGTCGTGTCTTCCTATCAACGTGCTCAAGTCACCAAAAGAACCAAACCATTTGGCTCCCATTCATTCCTAAAAGCCCATTTCGACCTCTATGCCAATCCCGCTGAATACTAAAAGCACCATCCCCAAGAGCCTTCCTAGCCCAGATAATGCATTCTTTCCTTTCCATGAATCATTGTAATAAAACCACAAAGCTGAAGCTCCTTGGCGAAACCAGAACCAATCAGACCTCTCTCAGAATCCTCATCGCCCAAGCCATTTGTGGAAAGCCTACCTCTCATTTCCAAAGCCCCAGCTCCTTGATGAAACCAAGCCACCCGAAAGGTCCCATCGTAGACCGAAATCAAAGCATATCCCTCTCACTATTCAAAGAGAGTCCAATCTCCAAAACCTAAGACTTAAGACCTAAGTTGCCTAACAAATAGGTCAATCTCCTTAAATTAGAATCAACCAAATCTCTTCACCAAGGGTCCTCTACCCAATCAACCGAGTCAAAAGGGTTCACCCGATTGATTAAATTGATTGAATCTTATCTCTCGAGCCGACTCGCCATAGGCCAAGGTTCTCTTCTCTTCAAGAACTTTTCAAGCCGACTCGCTACAGGCGAGGCTCTCCTCTTTTCAGAAACTTCTTGAGCTGACTCGCCATAAACCAAGGCTCTCTTTTCTTCAAGAACTTTTCGAGCTGACTCTCCATAGGTCGAGGCTCTCCCCTTTTTGAAACCTCTCGAGCAGACTCACCATAGGCTGAGACTCTCATCTTTTCAGAAACTTCTCGAGTCGACTCGCCATAGGTCGAGGCTCTCATGTTTTCAGAAACTTCTCGAGCCGACTCACTATAAGTCGAGGCTCTCCTCTTTTTTAAAACTTATCGAGCTGACTCACCATAGAATGAAGCTCTCTTCTCTTCAAGAACTTTTCGAGCTAACTCGCCATAGGCCGAGAATCTCCCCTTTTCAAAACCTTTCGTGCCGACTCGCCACAGGCCGAGGCTCTCCTCTTTTCAGAAACTTCTTGAGCCGACTCGCCATAGGTCAAAGATCTCCTCTTTTCGAAACCTTTTGAGCCGACTCGCCATAGGTCGAGGTTCTCCTCTTTTCCAAATCTCTCGAGCCGACTAGCCATAGGTCGAGATTCTCTTTTCCATCCTTCTTTATCTTGAAATCACCCACATCACCCAGCAGTGTCTAAACACTCACCTAGACATTAAGCTAGTTCCTTTTTCCATCTTTCAAAAATCACCTTTTCAGATAACCAATCATTGGTTCAAGGTATTAAGTTTGTATAAACACCTTTCTGCTTGAGGTCTAGATTATCTGTCATGGTCATCACTAAAAAATATCACATATTTGTCAGACCTTCCTAAGATAGCCTTAGGAACCTACCAAAGAATCATTTCGTAACCTTCAAGTCACTTTGTTCCAAGATCACATTTAAAGAGTTGACATCGCATGCAAATTGCATTCATAACATACAAAGCAAACCCGTGAATCCACCCTCTTGCATCCATACATTCATCTGTTAGATGCATCATCACAGATCATCCATAGCATATAGCTCATGAATCCCAAAACATGCATCATCTATGCACAAACATACATGCATGTGCGATCATCCGCAATCATACACCATCATTCATTCTCATCTTTAAACAACCCCAGGATAGCCTTCAAAGACTCATATCTTTCAATCAATTGACAACCTTTGCATAGAGCAAGGTCCCCCATCTTCAGACAACCTTCGAACAGTGCAAGGTTCCCTTTTTCATACAACCTTTGCACATAACAAGGTTTCCTTTTCCAGATAATCTTTGCACAGAGAAGGGTCCTCCACCCGATCGATTAAAACTTCTCAAGCCGACTCGCTATAGGACGAGGCTCTTCTCTTTTCAAAATCTCTCGAGCCGACTTGTTATGGGTCGAGGCTCTCCCCTTACCAGAATCTTTTAAAATCCCTCTAGTTGACTCGCCATAGGTCGAGGCTCTCACCTTTTTTATCCCAATCATTTGAAATCTCCCAAAGATACCGAGAGCATCTTCTTTTAATCCATCAATCCATAAATGTCTAGAAATGATCACCTAGGCATCTCTATGGTTCCTTTCCCATTCCCCTTTATTTTGAATCGATCAAATCCTTCACCCAGAAATGTCTAGAAATGATCATCTAGACATCACTTTGGTTCCTTCCCCCGCCTTTTTATCCAAGTCAGGCCCATCCTTCACCCAAAAATATTTAGCCTTTAGCCTAGATATCCCTTTGGTTCCTCTTCTTGCTTCCATTTATCAGTCAGTTTCCACCCATAAAGGCCTAGAACGATCATCTAGATATCCCTGTGGTCCATTCTCCCGTCTATTTATCAAACTCAGTCACATTCTTCACCCATAAGTGTTTAGGAACAATTGCTTAAACATCCATGTGGTTCCTTTTGCCATCTTCCTTTTCAACCATGTCTCTCACTCAAACATGTCCAAGTACTGACCTAGACATCACTTTGGTTCCTTGTACCATCCCTTCTCCTGGGTTCACTATCATCAGAATCACCTTACAAACAAGACAATTGGGCAACTGTGAACTCTCAATTTTGCACCTCTAAAATTATTTCTAAACTCTCCAAAGCTGACCGAAATATTTTTCTATCCAAACTGACACTTTTTCGATCCTAACCGGACATTTTGTACCAGACAATACTTTTCAAAAACTGACTGCTAAACTACCCAATAATTAATTTCAAAATCAATCAACTGCTAAACTGCCATTGACCGGTAATTTTTCAGAATCCTGGAAGCCCTAAAAACTGACCCGAATGTCTCGAAAACTAAAAAAAACCTTCTGCCGCGTCTGCTGCTACCGGGCTACCCGGCGGCTCCTCCGGAACCTCAATTTTTGTGCCCGTACCTGCACCTCAAAATGATCATTTTACCCTTCCAGCCTGATTTTTTCAAACCAAAAGGCTCTACCCTTTTGGTCTTTTTACTATTTCACTACCCAAAATACCTCCACCTCATTTTCCCTATAAATACCCCCTCCATTTTCCCTTCCAAGACACCCCTAGAGCTAGTATTGATGGATATCTACTACTCTCTCTCTCTCTCTCTCTCTCTAATTAATCTCTATACTCATTTTGAGTAATCACATTAATTAATTAAAAATCCATTTTGATTTTAATTAATTAATTTTAAATTAGTTTTCACTCAATTTGGTTAATTAATTCTTTTAATTAATCACTTTAATTAATTAATCTTTTAATTAATTAAAAAATTGGGTAATTAAGCAATCAAATCATCAAATTAATTTTCTCCGAGATTAATTTAAATTCGTCATCCAAAACCGATAAAACAGAATTTCGATCGGAAAAACCACTCCGCCCACTCAAAATCTCTTAAAGAGAAAGTACATCATCTTCTCTCACTAACCTCAAAATCACCCCAAATCAAATCAAATCAATCTGATCAATCCCTAAACTCCTCCACTTCACCATGGAACGAACTACATAGGTTTTGATCCCCATCCAATGGGGTACGTGGGCATGCTTGGAATCTAAATCCAAGTCTCAAATCCAAATCCCCAATCAATCCCCTTCCCCTTTTATTTTTCAATATCAATCCATTGTACATGTAAATGTTAATTAATGTTATTAGCTAATTTAATTATTTTGGAGTAAAGGAGCGATCTTGTGATTTCCCTAGTACCCATAAGGGTTAGAGGGAATACTCTCTTTTGCTTGTAGATGTTTAAATACTTGCTTTTTATTTTCGCACTCACTCATAATTATGCCATGATCATGTAATCGTCATTAATACTTGCCATCTATGAAATCAATTTTTAAGTCAAATCAAACTTAAGAGTCAAATTGAGATTATTTTAAATCCAAAAACCTAGTCCCCGAGCTCAACCTAGTTCGAAGACTAGTGACTTTATCCTTAGGTAAATTAATCAAAGATTAATAAATTGGAGTCAAATTGGATTTTTTTTCTTAATTTTCCCATTAAAAATAAATTAGGGTGGCGATTCCCGAACCATTTCCAAAAATTAAATCAAATTTTCGAGGCGATAGCCGCTTCCAATCGTGAGCACTGAAACTCATACCTAAACCTCCCTTAAAAATCGCTCGCCTTTCCTTAAGGCATTCCATTTTTTTTCAAGCGATGGGAGGGGCGTTCGTGTGAGGCCTCACACTAACATAGGCAACCATGGTGCCTCCTAAATTTTGGACTTGTGACCCATCCCCTATACGCCAAATAATACCTTTGGCCAATAAAGGTATAGCCGCAACAAGACTCCTCCAACTGTAGCTCGCATTGGACTTGCAAGTTGTTTGCAATAAACTAGAATCATGTAATATTTAACTTTTAGAACTATAGCCGTTGATGAATCTTCATATGTAATTAGGAGCCAATATTGCTTTGTAAGCATGGCCAAGTTGAACTCAGTAATTGACGAAGCCCTAAAACTCCGTCTTCTTTTGGATGACACAATCTATCTTAAGCAGCCCAGTGAATACGTTTTCCATTAAAGTTTGTGTCTCCTTACCAAAAGGAATTCATAATTCTTTGGAGCTCCTCCGCAATAGACACTAGAATCTGGAACACATTTATAGTGTATGTTGGAAGAGCTTGGACTATTGCTCTAATCATAGTTCCCTTCCCCCTCCCCCCCCCCCCCCCTCCCAAATCGAAAGAGTTATACCTTTCCAAGTAGCAAGTTTCCTTCGAAAATGATCCCTAAGATATTTAAACGTATCCCTCATGGACCTTCCAACAATAGATGGGAGCCCCGAGAAAGATCCCATTGAAGTCGAAGCACCAATCCCTAACACAATTACAAAATCCCTCTCTTCGAGTCCTAGAAACTTATGAAGCTAAAAAAGTACTTGTCTTATCTATATTCACCAGTTGACCCAAAGCCTCTTCATACAAAAGAAGCAATCATTTAAGCTCATTAGCTTCTTCTTTAGATGCCTTAGTAAACACCAAACTATCATCAACAAAAAGCAAATGAGTTATAGGATGAGCATTAGTAGCCATTCTAAGACCATGAATTGTTCCTTGACTACTAGCAATGTACAACAAGCCTGAAAGAGCTTCAGCACACAAAATAAATAGATATGGGGATAAAGGGGTCCCCTTAACGAACCCCTCTTTTAGGAAGTACTTCCCTCACAATCTCACCATTAATAGTAACCGAATAAGTGACTGAAGATACACACTTTAGAACCATATCAACCCACCCATCAGAAAATCCCAATCGTCGAAGTACTCTATTAATAAAATGTCATTCCAATATGTCATAAGCTTTTGACATATCCAACTTCGTCGCTACCATACTACCACTACCAGCATGACAATTCTTAAGAGAGTGTAAAGCTTCAACACCAAACAAAATATTGTTGGTAATTAACCTACCTAAAATGAAATCACTTTGCTTATCATATACTAAGTCAAGCAAGATTCCTTTCATGCAGTTGACAATGATCTTGGAAACCAACTTATATATCACATTGCAAAAGCTGATAAGACGGAGTTCCTTCATGTGTTTTGGCAAATTCACCTTGGGAATAAGCACTATAAGTGTGTGATTAAACCCAGGTGGGAATGGAGCCCCATTTAAAATATCCCAACAATTTGGATAAAATGAACCTGTTAGGCCATTCGAGCTAGGTTCCTTGTTTGGGACCATTTACTTCAAGGTTGACCAAATTTCATCAAGCTGAAAAAGGCCATAGTAAGAAATCATTTTGGAGATTAGTAACCTTTCTCGTAATACCTACCATAACCTCATATGAGACTATCGAAGTTGGTGAAGCAAACATGTCATTGAAATAGTCAATTGCCACTCTCGCCATACCT
>CATKHJ010100577.1:0-17243 GCA_949750685.1 Vernicia montana | reverse complement strand
TTTTTTTTTTTTTTTTTTTTGAATCTCTCTCTGTTTGATTATTATGTGCATTTAAACCAATTCCATATAAGCATCTTTGCTTTGGTCACTGGTGATAGCCTTTTCTTTGCAAACTTGCCATATCTTGATTACTTGACAATCCCACATCCGATTGGTGCCAGCTGCGCATCAGTAGTTATTACTAACAAGTGATATGGACAATCAAGAAAATGACTAAAGCTTCTTATATAAAAATTACAAGAAGAAGAAGAAACTTTCTTTTCTTTCTATTTTTTTCCTTTTCTTTTCCTTGCTCCTTTTAATTAATAAGTGTAATTAATTAATTTGTTAGCTTGCACTAGGTGTGATGATAGAACCAACATTATGCAATAAAGTTAATTAAGAGGTTATAATGAATATATAAAATGTAAAACCTTGATTAGATTTGCCTAACCTTTTTGAGATTTCTTTTCTTGATTTCAAAATCCAAACTCTCTTGCTTTATCATACGATTGTTTTAAAATTTAATTATACCATATATATATATAAATATATATTTTTGCTATTGGAACATATTCCTTCGGTTGTAGTATTCCTCATATGATATCGACCTTTACTATCATTGGAAAGTTCTTTGTATCTGCAATGGAGTGGGCCAATAAACACCTAACACTTCAATTATCAGTTCTGAAGTGGGCCAATCAACACTTAACACTTTAATTATAAATTTTTAATAACCTTATACCTTATGCAGACCTAGGTTATTCTAGCTTCGGTTAGGGTTTATAGCTAATATTCTGAGCATAATGTGTGTATATATTAATTGTTATATAAAATTCTTCAAGTTGGAGATATTAAGATTCTGAAAATCAAAGAGAAAATATATAATTAAGATAGAATTATCAAAATTCTAAATGATTTTGCAATATGTATGCTTCAATATCCTAAAAAACTAATTAACTAACCAACATTAAAAAGGAATGTATTTTATCATATCTATATGATGTTGTTCAATATATATTTGTTATAGCATTTCATAAGTAGCAAGGTAAAAAAGATTATGTAAATAGCTGTGCAATACATTCCCAAGCTCATTTGCAATTTAATTTATAAATTCAAGATGTATTTTGACATGGTGTTTGAGGACAATTCCTAAAAAAATATTAGAGATAATTGGAATAAAAAAAGGTTCAAGGAGGAAAAGATTCAATGGCGGACACGGGGCAAGAGGGGGCCACAGCCCCCCGCCCCATAATTTTATTTTTTTTAAATTACATCTAAAATTTTTAGATTTTTTATATTTGTCCTTTAAATTTTTATATTTTTTCATATTTGACCTTTCAATTTTTATTTTTACCTTTCTAATTCATGAAATTTTTTAGGTAATCATTTAATTCCATAATTTTTTGTAATTTTATACCTATAATTTTTAATTTTTTTTATTTTATACCCTTAAATTTTTTTTATTTTTCATATTTTTCCTTAATTTTTTATTATTTTTTTTTTTATATCTTTAGCTCTAAGAATTTTTATAATTAGATTTTTTACATTTAAATATAACCCTTAAAAAAATTGATACTGCTAAATTTCTCTCATCTCGATTAAAATCCTGCGTTTGTCATTAGAAAGATTTCCATTATATAGAACAGTTGGATAATTTTATCATATAGATAATATGCGTAATTCATAAATATTTAAGCATTTTCAGATTGTTTTATAAGCATCAATCAAGATTAAGTTTTTTCTCCCTATGAGCAGATTGTGATATTCCAATTATATATAATAACAATTAGAAATTCTTCGTTTGCTTTGTTTTATCGAGTCACACTCCAACTATATCCAACATTGCCAAATGCTTATACTTGATTGATTAGCCAGCTGATTGCGAAATCACTCCTAATTAAACCTAGCACAAATGTTGTTTTAGAATGCTTTCACCCATCCATTGTTTAATGGGAATTAGATTACATTATAATTATAAAATTGAAGCAGCATCTATTCCAAAAAATAATGGTTTCTGAACCATAAGATGTCAAACATGGATTCAATAGTTTCTTCTCTTGATTAGTTGCAATTAATATGACACAATGCCCGCATCTACTCTCCCTAGTGTTCTTCTGTGTGATATTTATATAATTCCACACAAAATGTCCAAGATTCCCATTTTGGGATTTTAACTACCTTAGAATCTGTTGATAATAAAAGGTCCCTTTGCATTATTACCAAGCAATTGAGCATTTATAATTGTGATAAATTATTTTAATGTTGTCTTCTAGAGAAGTAATCTCATTTTGATCCTTATCTATCTAGTGAAATAATTTTTGCATATTAGACAACGTGCAATTGCAACCCAGTCTGAATTTAATTAGTAGTAAGAAAATAAAATTATTTAGTAATGGGCAGTTGGGTACTGTCATTGGATAATAGTCTAGTAATCAAATTTGTTAATTTATTTCATAATACATAAGATGAAGTGTTCAAATTTTAATATTTTCTTCTCTTATAAAAAAATTCCTTATGTAATAAAAAAAATTAAATCTTCCTTGTTTTCTCTTGGGCACAAGCATTCGAAGTAATTCAATCTTGTCTCTATTTCTTTTTTATTATACTCATGTTGTTTGTAATCAATTTAATAATTCAAGATGGTATTTTAATGATAATGTGAAATTATTTTAGGAATGAGTGTCATCATATAATTTTTATCAATATATATATATATATATATTTGAGTATTAGGAGGAAAAATTTAATATTAATGAGATTTGATCCTCGTGTCTACTTTTAAAGTAGTCTCATATTATCAATAGACTAAGACACCAATTCTAATTTTCACCAATATTAAATTTTCTTTTCTTAATACTAAAAAAATTGAAGATGATAATGGAGTGCAACATATATGAAATGTATTATATATACAAGCCCGCCTAGCTCTGTGAAAGTCAGCCGCATCTAGTGGCTAATCTTGATCAATTATCATCTATTAATTGTATCAGCTGCTAAATATTGAGGTTCGCAGCAGGGCAACAGAGCCAGCGATGGGCTAGTCGGTACTTTTGGCACTAGAAAGCTTAGTATTATTAGTGGTCCAGTTACTGCCCAGAGGCGTGCCTAATTCTGTAGTTTTCTAGTTACACCAATATCAAGTTATCAACTGAACTGAACCAACAGATTGTCAATTTACCCGACCCATAACAACTTGACATTTATAAAACTAGGAGATGATCTGCTACTGGGATAATAACACTGAAGTTTTAAATCCCACAATCCTTTCTTATTTTAAGAATTTTCATTTTTTTTTTCAAAGAGAACTGTTTAATATGATGTGAAATTTGTCTATAATATTAAATTAATTTTTTATATTTATAAAATATGGAATGCATAATATTTTAATAAACTTGATGCACTCAATAATTTAAAAATATATATATATTGATGCTGGAGTATTAGGAACAAATTTAATTGAAGCGGCGGCAGGCACATATCTATTATGGTAATGGATGGAGGAGATAGTGGGAGCATGTCTTCCTCCTATGAGTATATTGTACGGATAAAGTAGGAGAATTTTAGAAAATCTTTTACATAATGAAAGCATCATCACATGGAAATATTTTGGTCAACAGAAATGGGTGAATAAATATAATAGAGGTCTTTTTTTTATGGGATTTTTCTATTAAAGAAGGATGATTAAGTAATATGGGAACTTATAATTATATAAGAAAACCCAAAAAAAGAAAGTAATTTGCAAATGCATGATACCAAATGGCACATAAAATCTTGGTGCAAAAAAAAAATGGCACATAAAATCTAGCATATGATGCCATGAGATATGTCAAAACACGCGTGTAACCAACTAAATGAGTCCTTCACAAGGGCCTGAGGTCCCCTCTGCTTATCCCTACTTTGCAATTTTTTAAGAGACTTTGGTGCGTGTGTGTTTGCCTAAGAAAACCCCTATAAAGCAATAAATTATTAAAAACTCTGTTATTTGGAGGGATGGGTTAGAATGGTCCCCTTGCACTGTAATACTGTGTGTGACTCTGTAGTCTGGAGGAAACATTTACTTGTCTCTGGATAGCTAACTTACACATCAAATGCAGATTTCGTTTTTATTGTCACGTAAAAGGTAACAAACAGCTGTGAGTTTTGCCTTCATCTTATCACCCAGTCGATATCCAAGCATTACACTGACCCATCTGATCTTTTTCTTTCTGGCTTGAATTTTGATTTTAAGTTACAATCTTATAAGAATTACAAAGGAAAAAATAAAAAGAAAGTCAAAGGCCAGGTTGGACCCGTAGATGAGAACATCCGTCCTGTTACAGTTTTTATATCCCATGTAGCTTCCACTTCTTTTCATGGGGTTTTCTTTTTTCTCACAAAATAGCTTTGCTGCTTTACCCACAAACACCAAAAAAGAATCAACATAAACCCCAAGGTGTTAGGCAAGAGGATTTGCTCACCTCGTCTACCCAAATCGTGAATTTAGACTAAAAAAAAAAAACCTCATTTGCAAACATTTTAACACCTAGTATGGATCATCCCTGACCAGATTAAAAAGGTCTCAACAACGGATATATAAAATGAACCGCCCTAAACAACATACATTTTCTTCTCCATGGCCCAATTGCCGATATAACAAATTTAACTACATTGCATTAACCGGGATAATAAATCATTAAAAATTCAAGACTTCCAGGCTAGGTCAATTTATCAACTATACATTTGTTAACCAAGTTCGCCAGACATAAGAATGTTGTCCGCTAATCTTAGAGATAGCGAAAAAAAAAAAAGTTAAAAAAAAAATCTTTGCCTCCAAATATCAATTTAACTAAAAAATGATCAGAGACCATAATCCAAAGCTGCAAACAAATCAAAATTGGAGCTTTAATAATTTAAATAGTTCCAACTTACAAAGTACAAATATGTTGACGCCTAAGCATTGCACAACTGAAAACATAACTACCTACAAAATTTACAGATCTCAATTAGATTTACAAAGGCAGGAAGTGTCAAGTTTGTATCTAACTCCTAGACATTACTCGTACAGAGAAAGCTTAAAGGTAATGTTAATCCTAACCCTACAACTACAATGATGGTATAAACTTCAGGAGAATCTCAAACATTTTATCCTCAAAGAAATAAATATTAAATATTGTAACACAACATCCTAGAGCTACAAAAATTTCAGATGAGAAGCGAGTTATTACCTAAAAAGTTAATCTACATGTGTACCTAGCTCCTTGAACTAGTGAAAGTACTTGTACGTGCAAGCAATAATTCATAGATTTCTGCTGCTGTGGGACGGTTAGCTGGATTTCCCTCTGTGCATCGATGGAACAAATCAACAAGGAATCTCAGAGTTTCTGATTCAGCCTCAGCTCCTGCCAAGTTTGAGCCAGGCTGAGTTGTTGCAGGCTCATTCATTGACGCCAATGTCTCCAGTTCCTTAGTTAGTGGTGGCCGTTTGCCCGTCTGTTTAGTTCAAGTGTAAAAGAAACTGCTTAAACAAAAGCAACAAGATCAAGCATGCACCTAAAACTAATAGCACATTTAAAAGGACATCACTTGTTATTTATTATTGTATTGACTGGAACAAATTAAACAAAATAAAGATAACAATAAAAGCTGTTACGATGTCTCCAATTATATGGTATCTGCAATTATCCAAGAGACACACCTGAAGAAGTTCATTGATGTGGAATTCAGATAAACCAGAATATGGAACTTGCAAGGTCAATAATTCCAAAAGCAGGCATCCATATGACCAAATATCCACTTCCTACAACCAGACAGAGTCAGTAAGTTCATACAACTGAAGCTAAAGATATAGAATCACATCATATATCTGAACAAGAATCAAGAATGCATGATCCAAATGCGTTATCAATTAATTTTTGCAAATAAATAAAAACAGCATATGGTCTTAGCCAACAAAATCTTCATGAAGGTTGTATTGCATACCATCACCATGCATACCAAAAAATCTCTGCATCAATTTCCATTTTCCTTTTCAAGACAAATCAACTAAGTTTTGTAGTATAAACTACTAAAAAAAAGGCTGGGGTAAACATGGCACTTCATATTCTTTTACTACACTCATGACAATCCTAGATAACCCTCCCAACATCTCCTTTCTCAAATCAAGTTAATAAAAGCTAGAGTTTTATAGCATAATCTTATAAAATAAAGAAAATTACATATTTCTGACCTCACTCTAATACTTATCATAAACTTGTAAGGAACCTCAAAAATGGAAATGTGAATGAACAAAATGAGGAAAATCTTTGAAAGCAGATATTGTGAGTAGCCAATTAAGAAATTTATCAAAAGAAACGTCATACCAGACCATATAGGCTTCGTTTATGCATTGCCTGCAGAACCTCTGGAGCCATCCAACGAGGTGTTCCGACACAAACATCAGGTGGAGGTACTCCTCTATGAGTAATACAACATGTATGCAAGAATGACCTAAGAGGCACAGCTCTGTCAAAATCACAGAGTTTCACAACAGGCATTCCATTAGCTCTCTTATTCTCTACATCAATCAATATGTTTTCACTTTTTACATCACGATGTATAATGTGTTTTGAGTGCAGCTCTGCCAATGCATAAGCAACATCTCGAGCAATACACAATGCCAACTCCACTGGTACATGCTTCTCACCAGTTTTTGATGCCTTCTCTATGTAACTCTGTTGCAAATAATAACCAGCAAGGCATGTTTGAAAAATATTGAGCAAATACATGATAAAATTCACCAACTAAAAGAAATAGAATAAAAATTACCTTTAAAGATCCCCCTTTAACATACTCCATAAGAATGGCAGACTGTAATATCTGGCGCTCTGGTTTTCCTTCTTCTGAAGGAACCCACTTTGAAGATATCTGATGTCCATACAATTCAACTATGCAGGAATGTTGCAAAGCACCTAAAATTCTTACTTCCCCGATGCAACTGTACTCAAAATTCCTAATCTCATCCATTGAAGTCCCACAAATCTCTAAAGTACGCACCTGCAACATTCGATTAGAACAGCATACCATCAGTTTGCAAGGCATTTCTGAGTGGATAAAAAATTAAAATGAAATAGTAAGAGAAAAACATTACTATAAAAAAGAAACAACTAAGCCTTAATCCCAAGCTAGTTGAGGTTGGCTACATAGATCCATTTCTTCCAGTGCAAGAAACACTTGTTTTAGATGAAAACACTTCAAGTACAAGAAAAGAAAATCACTTTTTTAAGATGAAAAGCAATAAAAATGCAAGTACTTGATTGTTTCATGAGTAAAGGATCATTAGAAAGCCACAATATTATTGTCAAAGAGCAATGCCAACACACTAGATTTAGTAAGCAGAAATATCAGTGCAATTTTTCTGCTTGGTGACAATACAAGCCTGAAAAGAAATTTAGTGAAACATGCCTTTGCTGCAGCTTCAACTGATCCAAGCTTGCATTGAATGACGGTACTAGAAACTGTCTTTTCTAACTCATCACAAGTGGAGAAAGAAGTTATGGAACAACCAGGACCAGGCATGCTCTTGGTTGAAAGAGGAACTCTAGTCTGACTGAGTGGAATGTACCTGAAGCAACAATCCAATCCATCAGAAACATGAACCAAAATCACACATAAAATAAACAAGGAAAAACATATGAAGACCAATCAAATAATCTTTATGATGTTTGTGACTCGTAAGCAAAAAAGTGCTTTAATATATTCTCAAAGTTCCATGTACTAATAGTACTGAATTGTCGTATACTTAACGCTTTACTCTTTCAACTCCTTTCACAATTTCACTATTATCCATATACTCTCAGGTTTTCATGATCAGGGAAAATAAATTAGAAGCCAAAGCACATATTAGAAAATAACTAGTGAGGCTTGGCTATAGTACGATTACTTTCCAAAACTGCAACAGAATTGGTGGGTGTAAATCAAATTAATGAATAACGAACGCAATAGATTAAATATGATAAATCTTTACATTGGATTGAATCTAAATACTTTACCCGCAAGTCTTCTACTCAAACAGGAAAAGCATTGATCCTCCATATTCAGTAAAAGAAATCAAACCCAATTCAATGTTGTGTGATGCTTAGATGATAAAACATAAGAATGAGATTTAAAAACATCCACATCCAGAGCATATTTTACAATGCAGTAAATTACCGTGAACATTTATAATTGATAGAACTGACCTGCAAAAATATTCTGGATCAGTCTCTTCTCTTATATCATGAGGACGGCATGCATCAACCAACATACGAACCCATGAATCACCTCTCTTTATGAGAATGGTATTCCAGGCATGTGGCACGAAGTCCAGGTAACCCCTGACAAGTTCACAGGGTATTGGCGGCTCCATTCGATCACATAGATACTGAAGCAATTTAAGTTTATTAGATTATTATAACTGAACATGTAATAAATATTCTACTAAATTTTATTATATTATTATAACTGAACAAATGCAAGCAAAATAAATATTCAACCAATATATAGAAATAATTTAAGAAAATAATTACCTTCATTAGCAGGGCTCTGTGCCTACACACACCAAACTGCAAATATCCTAGAGGAACTACAATTGAATTTCTTCGTGCTTTAACAGAATGTAAAGATTTTTCACAGAGATCAGAGAAAACAATGTCTTCTGCAGTGCCCAAAATATGTTTTGTGGATGTGCTAATACTGTCATCATTTCCTGTTGAACATGTGCAAACAAATGGTTTCCTATAGTTTGAACCAGATACAGCTTTTCGTGTCCTTTCAACAGTAGAACTTCTGTCACTGCCCCCAAAATGATCAGATACAAAAAGTGCAAGCAATGATGCAACCTGCAAGTTATCAACAGCAACCTTATTCCTCTCCTTCACAAAACCATTTAATCTCTTCAAGCGGTAGACCAAAGCCTGGGCAGATAGAACTGTTGCATCTAACTTTTCATCTTTCTCCCTAAAGAAAACAATAAGTTATCAGTCTTTTGCTTTGAAAAGGCATTACAATATATCACACAAGAGAAGTTTACGTACAAAATTACCTGTCCAAAAGAATGACCTCACGTGAATCAAGATGCAAAATTTGTTCGTATCTCCTTAGTGGCATGAAAGGCCGGTCACGTCCTGCATCATAAAAGCCATCTGGAAGACGGTCCTCAATGCTACAAAATGATAGATCACTATACTTGCGAGATAAACTGAAGCTATCTTCTGTTGGTCTTCGATACTTGCATGGTTTTGGATTATCAAGATCCCTATCAGAATGCCTCTTTGACTTGAAAATGATTTTGGGTTTTTCTGAAGATGAACCCTCATCTTCCCCGCCAGCTCCATTCTGTGTAGAGGCTAGAGATTCATCATGCGTACAACATTCATCTTCCCCACCTTTACTAACAGATTCAAGGTCACATGAGCAATTTTCTATGTGAAACCCTTTTTTAGAACTGATTCTTTCACCCTCACCACTAACAAGTAAATTTGCATCTTCTGCTTCACCAGAATCTACTATTTTATCTTCATTATCATCATCCAGACCTATGATGTCTGATGCACCTTCACAAGTTTCAGTGGTCAGCACATCAAGGTTGTCTGGTTTGCAATTTTCACTTTCCTTTGGAGTCAATAATTCAGCATGCCCTTCACCCTTCCACTTCCTGCTGTTGTTTAAACGTTCTTGACGAGCTCTTTGCTGCAAATAATGCCGCCGTTTCCACCGCTTACTTACCCTCCAAGCTGCAAAACATCGGTTGTTTGATGACGATCCAGTTAGTAGACTTGATGTAGCATTAAGAGAACCTGCATCAATTCATGAAAATCAAAAAGGTTGATTTGACAAATCCATGGAGCCAATATAGAACATGAGACTTATAAAATTAACAACTTCAGCAGGCATTTACATAAAATGGCCTAAAAGCACTAACCATTAGAAACGCTTCTATCGTCAGACTGAATGGAGGTTTCATATACATCCATTTCAACTGAAGAACTGATAAAATCGTCATTTGACAAGTCCTTGCCATTTCCTTCCAAATTGCAACATATCCATGAAGGTATTTGAGAACAACTGAGAAGCTTGTTGTACTTGAACAATAAATAATAAGAAGATAAATAGGCAAGTTAGATTTAAAAAGCAAACATCCATTTGTAACTACAAAAACTTTAAATGATAAACCACAGAATCATCCATTTGCAATGACAAAGGTCTACAAAGTACCATCAACATTCACAACATGAAGAGCAAACACAAAAATACAGCCATGTTGAGAAGTAGCTAAGTGGCCTGAGACCATCTTTCGTTTGCAAACAAAATAAAAGGATAAATATGAAGAATAATTACCATCAAACAGCTAGAGCAATTAAGAATCCACAGCCTTAGACCTTGTAAAAATTGGTAAATTAATGAAAAGCATGACATAAGATAGCAGCAAAACAAAATTTTACATGGGTGACAAAAGACCGATCAAAGAAAGTGTAGTAGATAAATAGTAGTTGTTCGGCCAAGAAAGACTCATAGATAATGTGAAAAGAAAGTGAATAGCTTCCAATTTGACTAGAGATATGGACCTAAACAAAGAATTACCAAAAAGTGCTAAAGTGGCTAAGCATAAAATGTTTGGACAACAAAAATAATTTTAGAAACAAACAAATAGCCTAAGCAACTTTAAAATCCAGTCAGATGAACAACTCTATGTTATAAAGTTATTTAAATGGCAGTACATTACAGTCCTCCCTTAAAGATTATGGAAAATGGGGGATGCATTTTTTTGTCACAGAAAAGTACTTACCTGGAGACTTAAATACTGAAGATTATGCATTAAGCCAAGCTGAAGAGACCCCAATGACGTCAACCTATTATTTGAAAGGTCCAAATTCTCCAATCTTTGCAACAAGGACAATCCAGAGGGCAGTTCCCCTAATTTATTATTAGAGACTTTCAATGATATCAAGGCCTTTAAATGACAAATTTCAATAGGCAAAATCTTTATCTTGTTGAATGAAAGGTCCAAGTACTCCAAGCTATCTAAGCAGCCAATTTCTGGAGGAAGGTAACTGCAGGAAAAAGAACGCCAACATCATTTTAAAAATATAAATAAATAAATAAAAGCTGCTAATGCATATGTAGCCACTTAAAACTGTAAAGTTGAGTCATGTAGACCACATTACAATTTAAAGCGCCAACTAGCAATTATTCAAAAAAGCTATAAGCCTAAACCAAATGGAGTCTAGATGCAAGTACACCGAACATGTTTGAGATTGACTTGAATAAGTCAAGGTACTTAGGGAAAAATTATTGCATAGTTATTAAGGCTTGGCAATTCAGATGCATAAAAAAATTTGCGCAAGGGTAAATGCAAAATGCATGATTTTCTTTAATTGATCACATTTTTCTAAACAACATTCAAATAAATAAAACAAACATACAAATCATAAATGAAGTGCAGTCTGTCCACCTCTTCAAACCATATGATGCATATCCACTTGTCTTCCTTGTGTTGTCACTACAAGGCGACTGTACTCCCCATTTTTACTTGCCATAGTTTATATTCTGTACTACCTAACTTATTATTATTTCCCACATATTTTGAAACTTTCGCATTTATCTCATTGATCAGCTTAACTATCTGCATATGGAAGGCATTACAAATCCCTTTAATATTTCGTAAACTATCTAGCCTTTCCTTCAACCAAAAAAAAAAAAGCTCTATTATAATCTGTCATATAGATGCAGAAAGCTAAACTTATGTCTACAAAGTTCAAGGTCTCAAGGAAATGAAGAAGAAAAATTCAAGGCTCCTGCAAAGTTCAAGTTGGACTGAACTAAGAAATTGTCTGGTTTCGTGCTCAAGCTATCTACTACAAGTAAAAGAACTTTGCAATCCCATCTTCATAAAGAGAAATATAATTGTGCAAGAAACTTTTGCACCTTCTAATGTTTACTTGAGATCATACAATACCATATATAATAACATAAAACTATCATCAAAGCACGTCTACAAGTAAAAAGACCCACTGTAAACCACCCACCATCACCCGAAAAATATAAAAGACTAATCTTTTAGGTATTACACACTCAAAATTTTACTGTCAATATCTTTATCTTGCAACTTTCAGTTATGAAATTTTATCTTGTATGCATTCATACAAATTAGTTTTTCCTATCATAGCAGGAAATAATAGGCCAATGAATAAAAGAATCGCAAAAGGGTAATCCATTCTTAAAAGAGCACATAAATTAACAGTTTAACACCAATAAAAGTTATCATGTCAAGCAAATAAATAAAAAACGTTTAATCAACATAAAGAAAGTACTTTTACTTCTATGGCAAAGCCACCCAAACACTGCCCATTCAAATTGTGCCATAATTCCTACAGAGCAAAAAACCTTGGCAAGCTCGAAAACAAATAAAGCAATCTAGCATCTAAAGTTTTGATTTCCTACATTCCTAACCACAATTCATTAAACACTTACATGCTTACCTTATGGAGAAATGACAAAGAGAGAGTTTGGTCAAGCACTTCAGCCCAGCAATCTCACCCAAAATCGTGAAAAACGAGGGCCTTGGCAGAGCTTTTGACAGCTCAAGCTCCTTCAACCCTTTCAATTTATTCAACCCCAAGCCATTCAACCCCAGCGATGATACTTTCACTTGCAAGCGCTCCAAACCCACTAAATTCCCGAATTCCACGGGGAACAAATTCAATTCATTCCCAAAGAACTTCAACGTTCTCAATTTTCCCAGCCTTCCTACAGATCTCGGAACCAAACTAAATGCATTTTTATACAAATACAATCCCTGCAGGGAATCGTCAGCTTTCTCTAATAAATCAAACTCCAAGCATTTACCCGTAACATCAAGAACCAATTCATCATCCGAATTATTATCCCTTTTATCGTTGTCCTCAACATTTGCCGCAACCACAGCTGCGGCGGCCGTCGCCGAGGAGTTAGCTTCTGTGAGACTGGATTTTGGGGATCCAGGGTTTTCGAGTTTTACAAGGGAATTCGAATTGGTTTCGTTGGAATTAGAGAGTTGCATTGGATAATCGATAAACGAATTGTGACGTTCGTTCTGAATGGAAATGCAAGTCGAAACCTTTGAAACAAGATCCTAAGGGGCTGTTTGGGGGAAAGGAAAATCAAGTGATGTGAACAGAAGAATTTCGGGAAAATTAGAGGGAAAGTTGTAAAGGAGCGGTAGACGGAGAGGGAACCAAAGACAAGAGAACCGCTGCCTTTCTATAAGTTAAAAAGAAGAGAAAACCCTAGAATCTAGAGGCAAACAGTGCAGCAGCTATTATTTGAAGGGAGGAACAATTTATAAAAAGAGGCAAAAATTAAACGACCTGTGTTTTCAATATGGCCACTCGTTATTTTCACTATTACCAGGCAGGCCACTTTGGTTGCAAAGGCAATAGTGTAGTCTTCATGGAGGGTCAAAAGTAAAAGTGTTTAAGCATGGCGCCCCGCACGTGAGAAAAAGGTTTTTGACTGATAGTGACTTGGATTAGGTGTGCTCGTTAAATTTTGCGTTTGCACGCAATTTTTTGAACTTTCAATTTTTCTGTAACACGAAAGCTGGGGATGGGATTTGGATAAAAAAAAAAGAAAGCAGGGGATGGGCAGTAGCATCATGTGACGTTACATTCATGTAAAAAAATATTTAATGTAAAAATATTTAAATAATAAATATCATTATAAATTATAAAATAATTTTTATTATTTACATTTAAATAATAAAACATTAAGCGTTTAATTTTTTTATCACTTTTTATTAAATATATTATCATAAATTGTAAATTACGATAAATTATAAGCCAAAATTAATCGATAAAAAAAATCCTTATTTTCTTAGATAAAAATTCATATATTTTAATTAATTTATCGTAAATAATTTTAATATTAATATATAATATTAATTATATGTGTAAAAAGTTAAAATAGGTAATTGTAAAATATGAATGCACAATAAATTTATAGATCATCTTACTACTAAAATAATATTTATGATTATCAAAGTAAAATAACAATTTAACTTTTTCCTAAAAAAAATAAAAATGAAAATGTAATTATAGTTTAAATTCAATGTTAATCATAATAATATTATGATTATAACTTATAATATATACAACATTTGTTATCCATATAATAATATCTTTTATTTTGTACTTCTAATATTAATTAAAGAATTTTAACTAAATAATGTACTAAATAATTTATGATATCCTCAAAATAATTTTTTTGAACTTATTTAAAAATATTTTATTAGAAAAATATAATTATATTATAAGATTATTTACCATGATAATTGTTAGTAGAATATATGATTATATATTCTTCACAAAATGATTTTTTTTTTCTTTTATTATTTGATGTTTTTTAGTATTAGAAAGATAATATATATGCACAGGGATTTATGAAAAAAAAAATGTACAACATAATAATATAGTTAATAAAAAAAATTGTATTTAAGTAGAGAAAATTAAGTAAAAAATAATGTGAATATTATAGTTAATTGATAAAATTGTAATTAACAATAAAGTATAAAGATATATATAAATGTATAACAATTTATGAAAAAAAGAAAGAAAGAAATATAATATAATATAACAATATAGTTAATGGTAAAATTGTAATTAAGTAAAATTAGTAAGGATATTATTGTCACACTTACACCAAGTGTGGTGTTTTTTATATAGATAATAGATATATAGTTTAATATTAACGTGTACACGCCATTGTATAGTCAATTTTGAATTCCCCTTCCTAATAAGTAATAACTAATAAAAAAATAAGTAATTAAAGTTTATATTTTTAAATTTGTTAACTTGTCACTTAAAATGAATGATAGTGTTTGATATTGTATTAATTTTTTATGATTTTCATTTAAAATAAAATTTTGCATTTATTTAAATGGACTCTATAAATCGTATGCATTTTTAAATTGATCTTATCTTAATAGTTGATAATAATAATTTATTTGAATAGTCAGTCATTTAAAATTGTTAATAATTCATATTTATTTTTTAAAATTATAAGAATTAACTTATTTAGATTCTGTTTGTTTTGTGAAAAAAAATGTTTTTTTGAAAAATATTTTTTATTTTTTCTAATATTTGTAATGTGTCGAAAAACTAATCAATGAAAAATATTTTATTGGTCAATAGAAAACTAAAATATTTTTAAAGAAAATGACTTCCTATTTTCAAAACGATAAGTAATTTTTCGGATTTTGACAAACTCATTATAATAAAAGAAAAATGTATCAATATAAATTTATTAATCTGTTGATCACTGATACTTACTATCAGCGACCACTGATGACCACCACCAGATGCCAGCTATCACTAAATTTACTATTTTTATGTATTTTGTCTCATATTTAATAATAAATTTTTAAAAGTATGAAATTCTTATAAGTTTAAATATGTTTATAATTTTACAAATTAAAACTTTTGTTATTTTTAACTAGTTTTTAATATTGTAATCAAACAATAAAAAAATTAGTTATTTGGAAAATATTTTTTCAGAAAATGTTTTACTTTAAAAATATTTTCCAAAATCAAAATATTTTTCATGAAACAAATGGATTTTTAGTGAGAGAATTTGTTTCTATCTTTATTAATTAAATATCGTGTTGTCTATGACTTGCCATTAATATTTAATTATTTAAAATTATTTGGCAATATTTATTTTAAAATATTTTAAATTATTTGAAACGAGTAATGATTGGCTTAAAAATCTCGATTAAATCAAAGTAATTTAAAATGATAAATTAAAAATTTTAATCTAAAATCTATTATGAATATATTGATTAAGTGATTAGATTTTAAAATATTTTTACAATTTAAAAATCATATCATTTATATTATTCATTGCTTAAATTTTCAATTTTACTAAATATCACCTTATTTTTTATTGACTCATATTCATTAGAATATATATACATATATCAAGTATTTAAAAAGTCATTTGATAAATTATATTAATTTTTGTATGTTTTATAATACATAACTAAATGCTCAATTATTTTTAACATTCAAGACAACATGTTAAATTCATAATTTAAAATAAACGAATAAACAAACTTACCTCTTGTAACCCGAGAATAATATACTGAATAACTCTTATTCTTTTGCTCTATCACTTATGATATATATATATATATATATATATATATATATATATATATATTTTTTTTTGGGTATGAATTATTATAGTATTCTTATCATCAAAATATATTATCAACTAAAAAAAAATTATAAAATGATTCAACAAATCCTTTTAGAATTTTAAAATAATATATCATAAAATAATATCCATATATTATCTTTTAATTAATTAATTAATAATTAATTAATAATTAATGGGCATGAGTTTATACACCCTTCATGAGCGTATCCGAACCCGACCCATTAATTCAACACAACTTTTAGGAAATTTTCTCAATTTGTTTTAACATTTAACACATCTAGAAAATTTTTGTCAACAAAAATCTATTAGCCAATTAAGCCCACCCATGTTGAGAGTGTGGGTATTATTTAATAATTTATTGATGATTTGTATTTTGCTTTGTAAATATGTTTGAAAATTGTTTACCCACTTAGATTGGATTATATTGTATGCTTGAGCTTGATATATCTAATGTAAATATTAGTGAATATTAAATTATCTGGCAAAATATAAAAAAAGGGAAATATTAAGTTATTTTTATTTAAAAAAAGTTTTAAAGTTATTATTATTTTGATTATCACAATTTAAAAAGAAAAAGTAAACAATAAACACCTTGTTGATGAACTATATGTGCATGATAAATTAGTCCATTGATCATTACTAATCATTTATGTGTCATCAATCTATAATAATCACGTTTATATGTTTATGTATTTTCTTTATCTCGTATTCATCTATGAATAAAAAAATGTGAAATTACTAAATGGTCAATTTATTCCAATATTAGAAAAATACTTTGAAATTATTCATTTTCTTAAAAAATATTCCATTTAACAATTAATTAAATATTAATAATTATTGTTTAATTTAAGGTGGTGTTTGGTAAAACTGAAAATTAAGTGCTGAAAATTTAAGTTTTGAATTTTAAGTGCTGAATAATATAAATGATATAGTTTTTAAAATGTAAATTATTTAAAAATTTAATCATTTATTGTATTCAGTAGAAATTTTAAGTTAAATATTTTAACTTACCATTTTAAGTGGTTTTTGACTTAATTGAAAATTTTAAGTTGAAATTATTTTATGTTATCAAA
>CATKHJ010100510.1:0-24228 GCA_949750685.1 Vernicia montana | reverse complement strand
TTGTTTAGGACTTATAATTTTAATTGTATAATAGTTTTGTTTGCTACTCAAATTGCTCTCTCTTATACACATTCACGTATACGACCACACCAACAACAAAAAAAGATACGCTTGCACATAGACTTGCTCTCTGCTCACATTGTGGAATGTGTTCAAGGGTTCTTTTAAATTCTTCTTTGATATTTTTTATAATTTTACACTTAAAATTCAAATCCAAATGAACCCTAGTAATACATCTCCTTCTGTTCAATACATACTCAATTTTGAATTCAGATTCCTTTCCTCTTCTTTCCAATGTCTCACTAGTATCATTAACCAATCTTTCACCTGAAAAGAATTCGGTTCACATTTTTATGATGTGCCCTTGGTTGATCCTATGTTTTGTCGTTGGGAAAAATCTAGGTGCTATGGAAGAACTCTTCTTGCTATGATGGAATTCACTTATCTATATTTATTCATCAAACTGAACACATTAGTGTTTTCTGTGATCACTCTTATTTTATTTAATGCTAGTTTGACATGTTCATTTTTGTTTGATTTTGTGTTGAATGTGTTTGTTTATTTGAATTTTAATCATGACCTAAAAATCCGTTGAATGCATTATTTTCTCTGCTTTCATATGCTAACTGGCCAACTCTGAACAAACATGGAGAACATGTTCATTATTCCCTAATGATAATGGAAAGGAAACAAGAATATTACTACATGTCTTAAAAATGGACTACTTTAACTTGGAACACATGTATCTTGTGGGATAGGCATGGTTTGGATACATGGAGGAATCTTTTGTGTTTTGAAGATTAGTTTTGTTCAATGAGGACTAGTCATAATATTTTTCAACATTTGGCTGTTGTTTTGATTAACTGAAGTTACATAGGTGTCTCCCAATTGGAGAATGCCCTGAGTTTCCAAATTGTAATGATATGCCTCATTCATTGTGAGTGCAAAATAGTTAAAAGAGCTCATTTTGTGACCAAGTTTGCGGAGTCATGATTTTAAGTGAGATCAGTTGGCAATTTGGCTGTTATTTTATAGTGTTCTATAATTTTTCTATAATATAAGACAGAAGTCCAGCGGAAGACTACATATCCTTTTTTTTTTTTTTTTCCCTGGTAATCTATACGTGTGTCTGAAGACCTTAAAAGTTAACTGGAGGTTTTGTTATAGGCTTGGATTACAATGATAACCCAAAACACTTCCTGTGGTAGTCTAGCTAATAACCCTATGTTTGAGAGTAAAATTGAGGGAGGAAAAAAAATAAGAGAGAAAAATATGAAAATTTTACTCTTTTTATTTTTCTCTCTTGTTGTTTGGATTGAAGGAAAATTAAAGAAAAAAGAAATGAAAATAATTTTATTTTCTCTTGTTTAGAAAGCTAAAAATACATGGGAGGAAAGAAAATATATTAATTTTAAATTATTATTTTAATCTTTTATCTCTTGAGTTTAAATTTGAATTTGAATTGTATTTTATTATTACAATTTTTCTTTTTCTCTCTCCACTTTCTCTTCATTTTGGAGAGAAAATATTTGAAGGAAAATAAGTGTTATTTTCCTTCATCCCTTTATTTTTTTTCCATATCCAAACAAGGTAAAGTTATTTTCCTCCTATATTTTCCTCGCTTATTTTCCATCCTCTTTTATTTTTCTTCGTTCCAAACATAGGGTAAGAGTTCTCCATGCTTAAATATTTATGTTGTCGAAGATAAAGATTTTTCTTTATCTGAATTGACATTGCAGTGTTTTACTCTACTTAGTCCCTGTTTGATGCCCTAGAGTTTTGTACTTGTAAGAAAGTCATATCTGCTAAATTTTGGGTTCTAGGTTTATAAGATGGGTCTTTGTTGTGCTATGATTGGTGACATCCAAGAATTGAACATCCTTTTTGGCGGTGTTCATAGAATGGAATAGTGGATTCTAAATTTACAAGCTTCCATTGAACTTTTGAAGTATGTTGTTTGTGTCATATTCTCTTATCCTGTTAATTGATTTTGCTTGTAGTTGCTTTTGGTTGTTATTTCTTTTTGTATATTTGCCCTTTTGATCTTCTGCAATCTAAATTCCCTCTTATGGAGGTTCAAATTTAGTTTGAAACATATAGCCATGCCTTTCAATCTGGAGTCTTGTCAAACCCTTCTTTTGTTCTTTCTTAGGTGGATATGCATCAAATGGTGCTGCTGGCCAAGGATTCCAATCTGATGGTGATTCCACTAACACAACAGTGAGTTATCCAACTTCTTCATGTTGTTTAACCTTTAGGTCATGTTTTGTTCTCTCCGGATCTAGGAAAAAAAATGCAATTCTTGGAATATGATTCCTTTTTTTTTTTTGGTTTACAAGGAATCCATAAATTTTTTAATATTTTTTAAGTTTGAATAACTCTTATTTGCATTGAAATGATATGTATTTATAGGCATTATTCTTAGTCTAGCTAACAATTCTATTTAGTTATTCAAAAAATAAACTTGGAACAGGACATTTTTAACATAAAATTTCCATTCCATTTCCATTAGATGCCCTTCTAGTTGACTAAACCGTGTGTCTTTGTAGATATTCGTTGGAGGGCTTGACCCTAATGTCAATGATGAAGATCTCAAGCAACCTTTTTCTGAATATGGTGAGATAGTCTCCGTTAAAATTCCAGTTGGTAAAGGATGTGGGTTTGTACAATTTGCCAACAGGTAAAACTTGTAGCCGTAAATTCTGCTTAACTTGCCTGTTAATGAAATGCTAAATTATGAGTTCAGTTATTTCATCATATTGAGTTCCTACATGGTACTCCATCTAACTTCTCTTGGTAGGAGTAATGCTGAGGAGGCATTGCAGAAATTGAATGGGACAGTAATTGGCAAGCAAACAGTGCGTCTTTCTTGGGGCCGCAATCCAGCAAATAAGCAGGTATACATTCTTTTTGTGTCAATTCTTTGTGAATCCTCCCCAGAAAAATTAATCTTAAACTTATAGTCTATGGTGTAATTATCTTGAGAAAAATAATTTGAGCTAGTTTTAGCAGTTGAAAAGTTTTTATTCTTTAGTTTGCTGGGATCTTTTTATTTAATTTCTAAGGAACTGGTTGCTGCATGTTAGAAATTAATTGGGTTTTATTCAAATGGTAGTCTTGTCAAGACTGGAAATTTATTTAATGCAATGAAAATGATCTTGAATAACTAAGCATTATTATAATTCAATTATGAATCTTGTATTGAACATGCTACCAGCTTTTTTATTTTTCCTGTTATTTTGGGGATTGGCAGTTTCGTGCAGATTTTGGCAACCAATGGAGTGGAGCATACTATGGAGGGCAGGTTTATGATGGCTATGGATATGCTCTGCCACCACCTCATGATCCAAGCATGTATGCTGCAGCATATGGGGCTTATCCTGTGTATGGTAGCCACCAACAGCAAGTAAGCTGAAAAGAATTGCAACACGAAAACACGTAGCTCTAGCAATTTGAATGTCACTCTAGAAGAGGCAAACCTGTCTCATTTCTCCGTAGTTCTATTGGTTCTGTAGAATTCTTATAAATCCCTCCAATTTGTGGAGTGGAACCGAATTTTGATGACCTGAGGTAGTTTTCTAGGGATTTAATTAATCATTTGTTTAGAATTACGTTAGCTGAGGTAGAACTTATTTATTGGAATGCATGAATTTGTGAATGTGTGGCAGAGTGATTCATGAATAAAACATGCGCTCTAATATGTGTTGCATAGCTTGTTATAGTTATCTATAGGAAGCATGTTGATGGAGGCGCTTATTACGTTACCTAGCTATGATGTGTTTTCAAATGGCTATTAAAGTATGTTGAGCACTGCTTCGCAATTGTTATCTGGCAACTAGGACTCTTTGGCCTTGCAAGTGCTCATAAGTCATAATTGAAATGATTGGTAGAGATTTATGTTGATGTATGTCCTTGAGAAGTTTTATCTTCTTTGATGTGTGAAGCTGGAGTCTTGACCTTGTTGATCACATACTGCCACTGGTACTAAGGTGAAATCACTGCGCGTGCTCAAAATCACAATTTTTTTTTTTTTTTTTTAAGATCACATCAAAATTACACTGTTCGCTACCCACGCTTGAGGGCACAGAACAGGATAACATCACATTCTGTTGGATGACTATGGTGGGCAAATACATGAACATCAATTACTATCGGTTTCAACTTTCAACCTCTCAAGACACTGACCAAAAAATACAAAGAAAATAATTCAGTCATTGAATTTAGCATTGAACATTTTTGGATGGTTGAAATGAAATTAAAGTATGTTAAATTACAAAAAATAGAATTTGATTTGATTATATCGAATCTTAATAAATTGAACGTGGGAGTAAAATGAGCATTTACTTTTTCATTTCAACTATTGAAATTGAATTTATGTTATTACATGTTTCTTACTAAATTAATTTAAAATCAGTAACTTAAAATTGTAGTACACAAAGGTAGTTTAAAGCAGTGTTTGAAGTTGTTTGATAACATTTATTTTAAAAATTTAAATTAATTTAAACTGAATATAATAAATGATTAGTTTTTTAAATATTTTTATAATTTAAAAATAATATCACTTATATTTCTCAACGCTTAAAATTGAACATTTAAATTTTTAATACTAAATTTTTAATTTTACTAAAAATATCTAAATTTTAATTGGCTCAATCAATAAAAATAAATTTAAATACATTTTTTTTTAATTTTTTACAATCTTATAAAAATTTTATAAATATCTAATGCGTGATAATTTGATTATATGATGATTCATGTGGTTAAATAATTTTTTTAAAAATGATTTCTCACCTAAAACATAAATTTGATGCATTTTCATTTCACATGCACACATTAAATTTGAGTTTTAAAAAATTTCTATAGGTAAGTTTTACATCACATATCGAAAAATGATTCAATAGAAATAGTGAACTAAAGGCGATCACATAAAATAAATTTTTATCTAATCAACAACTAGGCTGGTCCGTATTTGGGCCGACACCACATAAGTTAAAAACTTAAAATTTAAAAACCAAAAGCAGGCCTGGCCTAAGGCTCAGACCAAGTCTTTTGCGAGTCAGCCTTGCCTTGACCACTCCCAAGCTCGCCCAAATGCTAATTTAGGTTAAGAGTGGGTATTGTCTATTTAAAAATTAGTTAAATAATAAGATTTTTCTAATTGAATTATTAATATTGTTTTTTTTAAATGAATTATTAATATTGTAGCTTCTTATAACAATTACATGTTTTTATCTAAAAATTCCCTCCCCATTTACTTGTCAAGCAGATTATTCCTATTTCCTAACCCACGATAGTCCCTTAAATAGATAAATTAGCTTGCATGCAGGAAAATATAATATAATAGAAAGAAATTAAAAATAATTAACCCTCTTAGAAAAGGTTTCATTAAAATATTAAATAATAAGGTTTTTATTTATTTATTTATTTATTATGTTGCATCTCTTGATTTTTGCAAAATATAGTAGATATTCAATTAAAACATGGAAATTTGTATCATCATATCTGGCGTTATTATTCTTTCAAAATTAGATCATAAATATATAGTATTAATTTATATAATGGTAGGTAAATTTTAGTATAAGGAAAAGTGACATCTAAAATTAAATCATAGGAATGCATAAATAATTTGTGATTTAAATATGTTGACATCTTTAATTTTAATTTTATATTTTTTAATATATTAAAAGTAAGATTATATTTATAGATTCATTATTGTTCCTCCTTTCTATATAAAATAATATATTATAAAAAAAAAAAAAAAAAAGGTAAAAAACTATACAATGATAGTTGTGTATGACCATAAATAAAATAAGCATTAAGCAGGTTCCCTGATAAGTAGTAGTTTGCCACCCTTTGTAACCTTACAAGGAGGCGAAGGGTTTCTACTTTCTATTGGCTCTGCCAATTCCGATTGGATTTAAAATTGCGAGAAAAGCCACTGCGTAATCTATCAAATTCAGGCTTCTTGTCCCCTCAACTATTGCACGTGTGGCGCAATTTCACAATGCTTCCATTTCAGACAACCGTCCCCTGTTTTTCTTGCTATTAGGCTTACAGAAACCACTAGATTTAATCATCCAAAGTCGAGTCAGTAACATCCACGGTTCTAATGAAGTCCTCCACCAGGGATGATGAACCCACAACCAAGCTTCGGCAGCGTCGGTGGTCATAGCTTTAGGGGGAATCTAGCTGGAAAGTGTTGGTCTCATGGGGCGCACGGCACCCCAGGGCTGAGTAGGCTGAGTAGGCTAATTAGGATACAAATCCGTTATATTCCAAAGCTTTTCCTTTATTGTATATTAAAATTTTGAGGAATAAGTAAAAGCATTATGTTCAAATTTTATCGTATCAATGAAACTGAAAGTGTTTGTTTTCTAAAACTGAAAAAATAATAAATAAAAAAAGTTGGATTTTTATCTTTCTTTATTTTTTTAAAATTAATTTGACAGGAATTATTTCGAATTTGAAATCCTTAATTAAAAGTTTATTGATAAAAAAATATTGAATGTCTGCATTATAACATCAAGGTTGAATTATCTATTATTTTTTTTAAAAAATTGAATTTTTATTTTTTAAATTCAATTAGTATTAAATTTAATTCTCATTAAATTATTTCCTTTGACATTTACATATTTTATTTATATTTATATTATGTATTAAAAAAATTTTAAAATATATTTTAATTAAATATATAAAAAATAAAAAGATTAATATGAACATTTTTAAGCTTTTTTAAAAAAATAAATAAAAAATATTATATTATGTATTAAGCATTTTTTAAAATGTGTTCTTAATTTTTTTTATTTTTAATTAAATTTACATTTTAAAATTTGTGTTGATTAATTGTTTTAATTAATTTCTATAATTAAAAACATTTATTGTAATTATTAATGATATGCATTAATATTAATGTCATTTAATTTTTAAATTAATAATAAATTACTTGTTATTATAAATTAATGATACGGTACCGCATGGTTATTCTAGCAACAGTGTATTTTTTATATTATATTATACAACAAAGAAAAAATATATTTTATAGGGAAATTTCACTGAGTTTCTATTTTTCAATCCCTCCTCTATATATCTATATATATTCTTTTGAAAAAAAAAAAATCACCTATAAACTCAATTAGTCTAGTTCTTAGGGGATATCATAGCCTCCAACAAGGAAGCACATGATAGATTGATTAGATTGCCAAAAATGATGGGTTCTTGGTGACAAATGATAAGCCCTTGAGGGGATGCTACTGTGTCAGCTTCTCATTGGTTGGGTTACTTCCGTCGGTGTCCACGTGGCTTCGAGAAACTTCTACAGGTGTACCTACTGCAAAGTCTTTGGGTAAGCGCTAAATTGTAGGGCGTTTTAATTTTAATTAAGATTTCTTTATCGCTTTTCCGTTGGGTTATTTTGATTAAAATAATATTAATTAGGGGGGCTCGGGTGCTTAATTTGTTAACAGCTGGCCAAAGTTCTTCTGCTCTCTGCCAAACACGTCGACCATGGCCCGAGTCTCTCTCTCTCACTTCTGTTTCGCTCTTCTTCCTCCTTCAGCTTCTTCTGCTCCTTCTTGTCTGCAACTTCGCCGACGAATTTCTTCTCCGTCTTCTTCAATAGGAGCCTCATCTACTTCATCTTCTTCGTCGTCGTCTTCTACATCAATTTCCAGTTCGAAGCCGAGAGTTGTGGTCACAAGAGAACGAGGCAAAAATGGCAAACTCATTAAAGCTCTGGTGCCGTTTTCTCCCTCTAGTATTCTTTTACTTATTTCGTCTCTCTTTTCTTGGAGCATTTTATGTTGTTGTTGCATTTTATTGAAACTTTAGATTTATGGAATTGATATTTTTTTTGGCTTATTATTTTTTATTACATTGTGATATTTTATTGGAATTTGGAGTCTGGACTTTTTCGGATTTATTTTTGGATATTAAAATTTTCCTCATGTTAAGTGTTTGATTTAATGCGGAAGAGACGCGTTGCATTTTCAGCAATTTACCTACATAATCTAATCCTGCATGACTATTGCTATAATCGCTCTTTTCTAAACAATATAGATTAGAAATTAAGAAACCTTCGCCAGTTAAGGCGATTTTAGAACCTTATGTAAAATTTTTGAGGTGCCCTAAGCGGAGGTCGGTGGAGGAACAAGATCCGTATGGCCAAGTTCAAAACTGAAGATTAGCTTATTTGAGTTGACTTTATGCTTATTTTTTTAGTGTTCAAAGCAGAAAGTCATGTTTTGATATTGAGATGTGGTTTACCTGTTTAATTAATAAATTTATTAGTTAAACAAACGCCAGAGTTCTTGAAACTGTTTATTGAGTGAGTATTTTCCAAAAAAATGTACAAGTACATAAATTGGAACCATTGTGAAAGTGAAGCAGTGCGGTCATGGTTGTGATCTCATTGTGAGCATTTTGCATTTCTAGTTTCGTTCATTGGTTTTCTGTGGATAAGAAAACAATTCGTTTTGTTGTTGAAGCTGACATTTCAGAAATTGACATGTTTAAAATAAAAACTTGCATGATGGCACTGCTGCTTCTTTTTCACTTTGGAAATCATTTTCAAAATGAGCGGTCACAATTTGAGTTATTAATTACTATTACTGAATTACTCGTCAATTTTCGTATGGTAATTACCTGTCGTTGACTCATCGCCATACCTTCACAATTATCGCAGCTCTGACGTTTTCTCTCAATCCATGAGGCTGTAGTCGTCTTGCCACTTTCGTTATGAACATCTCACTCATGACTAGGGACTATAATTCTGAATATGTATTCTGGTCCTCCATACACAGTGTTTTATTCATTTTAGCAATGAAAGATCAGGATTGTTTCAACTTTAACACTGTTTGGTTCTTTGCATCTGTCAGATGAGCAGACACGATAGTAGCTAATAAATCTTTAAATTGTTCAAGTTCTATTATTTTCATAATGTATTTTGGGAAGAGTTGCTATTTCTGATGTTTGGTGTGTTAACTGTTTGTGTATCATGCTCTATGAGTTGTGGACTAATCATATTTGCTGATCTTCCATATGGGGGAAGGGGTTAGGGGAATGCTGTTACCAGTGCTAGTGCATCAGACCATGCTAGGACATATCTCATGGGCATATATTTTTCATTTGATGCAAGTTAATATGAGAATGATTCCTTGTTGCACATGTTTGACAGAGTACATAGTTAAGGTTTTCTTCTTCTTCTTCTTCTTCTTTTTTCCTTTTTCCTTTAGGCCGAACATGGAATCAGTTGCCTGGAGCTTCCTCTAATTCAGCATACTCAGGGACCTGATTTGGATAGACTCCCTTCCGTACTAAGTAATAATTTCTCTAACTTGTTGGATTAGCTTTAGCGCCATAAAAGACTTATCATTTTCATTACATGCTAACTTGTTGCATGTCAATCTCGTTCTAGTTGGTCTCTTGAACATAGAAAGAAACCATTTTAGGATCAGGATTGGAGACTTATCTTGGACTCAGGGTGGCTCTGAGGGGCCCTGACTGATCTAAACCTGGCTGATTTTACCCCATATTTTACATGTATAAATCCCTTGCTTTCCAGATGGTTATATCACTGTTAATACTTTATGTTTTATGCTCCTTGCTATTTGGTTTTGGAAAGGCGGTCATCAGTTTTTCTATATGCTGAATAATGAAAGTTCTCATGCATGTTTAATTGTGTGTTACATGTTCTGAATTATGGTCAGGTTTCCCTAGTCTGAAAAATAATTGTACGAGTTATTTTTTGTTTTCTTCTTATTTTGCTTTATGATTTCAGGAGATACTTCATTTGACTGGATTGTCATAACCTCCCCTGAAGCCGGCTCAGTGTTTCTAGAAGCATGGAAGTATGTGTTTGAAGTTTTGATAATATAATGTGCCATGTTGTATGTTTAGTAGTTCCTAAAATTTTTCCTCAAAGATCAAATAGGGCTCATTTGTTAGTATTAAGATCTGTGAATTACAATATAACTTGGAATGCATGTCTATCTCTAGTCTTTTTGCAGTTCGATAGCTTATCTGAGTAATATGCATTGGTCATTTTTTACCCAAGGATGCATATTTGATCGGTGGATAAAGAGAATTTCTCTTCTATTTAATTTTGGGTCAATACATTACTAGCAGTAGGCCCTCCACTATTAATTTTACCCTTCTGTTAAGGCTCCCTTCCCTTTATTTTCTCTGGTATTGTAACTCTCCTGCTCTTTGAAAAAGCAAAGCAAAAAAATCCATTGACTTGCATCATTTCAGGATCTTATCGTTTCAGTTATCCCAAGCATTGAATGTATTCGTATATAGTTACAGGACGAAGGGTGCAGAAACATCTATATATTAGTAAAGTAGGATGCTACATGCTATTAATTTCTTAGGGTGTCCAAAGAACATATTGACTAAAGCTATTATTTCATTCTTGTTTAGGTGAATAATATCTCTCTCTTTATCTTCTTTTTTTCCTAAAAAAAAGTTAAAATAAATCATTAACTTGTCCTTAACTTGGTACTTAGGGCAGCTGGAACCCCAAATGTTAAGATAGGGGTTGTAGGGGCTGGTACAGCGAGTATTTTTAACGAAGTAATGCAATCATCTGGGCGTCTTGATATTGCCTTTGCACCATCTAAAGGTATTCACAGATGTATAGATGTGCAGGCAGCCATATAAATTTGTGCCTGCATTGAGCTTTTCCTTATTATGCTTCACTAGATCACTTAGCAATTTTGATTTTCCTATTGCTTCACTTGCGTCATGTTCCATGTTCCCGTTTTCATGAATTCTTTCACTCTTCAGCAACAGGTAAGGTTTTGGCATCAGAGCTTCCAAGGAGTGAGAAGAAAAGATGTACAGTGTTGTATCCAGCTTCTTCCAAAGCAAGTAATGAGATTGGTAAGTATAATCCTTTTGGTTGTATGTTGTCATCAGGGAAGAAGTTACTCACAAGAGAAGGGGGGCAAATTTTGGATTTTTTAGAATATAGTACTAGCAATATGATTAAAAGTCAAAATTGCCCCCTTAAAAATTTAGACTTTCCCCCCTTATTATTAGTTTAAGAAAAAAGTTTAAGGAACACTTTGGTCTTTTACTTTAGTTGATTTAAAATATCTAAGAAGACAGAGAGTTTTTAACTCATACAAAGAGTTTAGTGGAATTAAAAAAAAAAAAACACTTTCCTTTATTCTTTTGAAAGCCATTGCCGTATAACACACAAAGAAAAAGACAAGAGAAAGAAGAACAAGTACAAATTCAATTGTGGGTATTGAGAATAAGGTGAGTAATTTTTATTTTTTAAATTTAGTTTATCAATCTTTTTAGTTGAATATATATTTATTAATTGTTATCATTCAAATATACTTAAATTGATTTTTTCTCAATTTTATTTTTTTTAGGTTTTCTTATTTCTTGAATTGCTTGTTAATTTGTTTAAAATTTGTAATTTATAGCATAGACCAATGAATAAATTTTAATTGATAAACATCATAAACTAAAAAATTTTAATTGATAAATAAAGGATGTTTGTTATTAAAAATTGTTTAAGTTTCTAATTTATTTAAATTACATGTATTATGTAAAAAAATTAATAGGAAATTTCATGTTATTTTGCCCCCCTTAATTTGAAATTCTAGCTTCGCCCCTGGTTGTCATATTGATAAATATACCTTTCAGCTTTTGTAGTGCATACAAATTTATATTTACTCTCTTCAATGTGTGTAATTTTTTGTATATGGTTTATATTTAATATGGTTTGCTAACCATACACCTAATAGATTAAGTCGGTATTTATGATCAATGAGACATATCAATTAAAAAGAGGCAGTATGTGTCTTGTAAGATTAGATTGGTTACCCTGTGTTGCTTTGACAACCAAGATGCACTGATAGGAAAAGAAAACAGAGCACCTGTGAGCATCAAATGTGTCCTAACATGCAAATACTATTTAATGAAGAAATTGACGTGCAGTAACAAAAGATATTGTCATTTGGTGCTTTATAATTTGTGTTAAAGATGAATAGGCACTGAAAGAAACTCAAGTTAAAAGCATTTAAGGCAGAGTTGGGATTGTTGTCTGTCAGCACGTATCAAACTTAGAGTTTAGCTGATAAAAAATCTAGTATTTATTTCAAAACAGATATCTTCCTAGCTTTCTTGATAACTAGGATTTGTATTGTTGTCATTGTTGGCGTAATTATTGGTATCTCTTTAGTTGTGCAAACTGTTAAAATTTACTGCTTTCACTATTTCTGTACTGCTGTACTTATAATAGGAGCTTGTTCAGTAGTTCAATTGTTGAAACATAGATTGTAATTTATATGGGATCATAATGTTCTCATTACTAGGCTCTAGCTGACGAAGGGTCTTCAACATTTTAAAATTTGTTGTATATATGGTTATAACTTATTAACTTTAATTTATTGGTGATTTTATATAATGTCTGATGTTATTAAGGAAAAATAGATTTTAATACAAACTTTGAGTTTACACCTTCAGCAAGTCATTAAGGAAAAAAAGATTTTGCAAAGAATGTTTTTGAACATTTTACTTGGTTGTGTTTCAGAGGAAGGCCTTTCTAATCGTGGATTTGAGGTAGTAAGGCTAAACACATACACAACGGTAAGTGTCTAGCTTTAGTAGTTCATTTTGCTCTTCAGGTTTAGCATAAAGGTATTCTACTTCAAAACTTGGAAATGTGTGCATGATAAAACTGATATAATTAGTTTTTGTTTGTATTAATGCCATAATTTTTTTTTATCTGAAATGGTGTTGGTAGATTAACTGATATAAGTCCAGTTACTGCCTTCTGGGGAAACTTTATCAGTATAGTAGGCCTCATGAACTTTTATGTTTATCATGAATTCCATGAATTCATTTGCCAAATACTCCTCATACCTAACTATGCTTCTATTATAAGCAAGGTGTCTTGGGTTTTAGGGCAGCTATGGATGTTCTTTGATTCGAGGTTCTTTCAAGTCGAGATCCATTTTTTCATTAACTGCCTTAAGAACCTAAGAATTGATTAAGCTATATGGAGGCATTGACTAGAATAACCGAATGGTTGTGTGTTGGACAAGTTCAATCCTCATGAAAGTCAGTGGCATAATTTTTATACTCTTTTAACTTCTGAGTTCCATTGTCACCTTGCTCTTGTTGTATTTAAGAGTGTAGTCTTCTTATGCTTGTCTTTGCCTGTGGTTTCTATGGTAGCTTAGACCTCATATGCACTTAATCGAATGGGAATTTCATCAGGCTCCCTCATTTGTAATTGTCTCTTCAGGTACCTGTTGATAATGTTGACCAAATGGTCCTGAAGCAGGCACTTTTTTGCCCTGTTATTGCTGTTGCTTCTCCTTCTTCAGTTCGGTAAGTAGTTGGTCGCATTTTTAATAAACTTGATAGTCTGACTGGAGCTGACTAAGGTAGCACCTGCCTTGGTGGGAAGGTGGTGGGTGAGGAAGGAATCAGTTCCCTAAGATAGACTTCATTGAAATTACTTTCCTTTTCCTGTAGGAATGGTGACAGGCGGGTGAGGGATTCCATCTCCATCCCGCCCCATGCCCCGGAAGGGCATGAAGTTTCTGTCCCATCTCCTTCGATTAAAACATACATTTTTTTTTCTTCTCTTCTCTTTCTTACAAAATTTAATCCAAATTTATATATATAATCAACAAAATAAATTAAATAATATAAAAATATTATAATTTAAACTTTTAAACCATACTGCAAAAATATTATATCCAAATCATAAACACAAAAATATATATCCATTTATTGAAAAACAATACGAAAAAAATAATAAATATAACAATAAAAAAGTCATGTAGCTAACCAAATATTGTATTTTTCATGAAGTGTCATGTGGAAGCCATCATAAAATAATCATCTAATTTTATGTTTGAGGCAGTGGCATCATAATACCGACTCCACCCCATCCACGGTTCTATTCATTTCAGGTTTTCCCCAAATCTACCCTGCAATACAGTCAAAAATTTGAAAAACCTGCCCCAATCAGGGTGGAGCTGGTCCATGGAGATGGGCAAATTGCCATCTCTATTTTTGCTTGTTGATGAGAACATTCTTCAATTCAACTTCCCACCCTTTCTACCACAAACCTTGCTTCATACAGATTTATGGAAATGAAAACCACTCCCTGTCTCCTCCCCCATTTGAGCTACCTAGATTGACCAGTGGTTCTATTCTATGTACTTAGTTCTTATGCCTCCATTGCACAGTGCCTGGGTCAATCTTATTCCAGAATCAGAGCGGTGGAACAACTCAGTAGCTTGCATCGGTGAGACGACAGCTTCAGCGGCAAAAAGATTGGGCTTGAAAAATGTGTTCTTTCCAATGCATCCTGGTTTTGAAGGGTACTCTTCACTCTTTGTTCCTGTTTTTCATCATGCCAATCTCTCTAGAATATTGGTTTCTGGTATCTAGATCACTTACTCATGGATACAAAATTAACATTGGCTTGCATTAAGGTCTTATAATGTTTATTGCTTTAGAGCTTTACATTGACTTTTCATATTGAGATTCTGTCATGAAATGAGCATGCTTTGTTGCAAATAGTGAATGTCCTAAGCTCTTAGAAATTAAGCTCTGTTGTTCCGTAGCAGTAGTAGTTACTGGTAACCGTCGAAAGTATTTTCAGTTGTTCTTTTTGTCCTTGTAGTATCCTTTTATGTAAAAGAAATTGCTTGTCTAACTGCAACCAGTTATTCTGTTGCAATATTGCTCACATGTTGCATTATTGCAATCAGTAGTAGTGACTGGTAACTGTCAAAAGTATTTTCAGTTCTTCTTTTTGTCTTTGTAGTATCCTTTTATGTAAAAGAAATTGCTTGTCTAACTGCAATCAGTTATTCTGTTGCAATATTGCTCACATGTTATTCTTTTATTTATTCTACCTTTAATTTCGTCAAAGGAATAAATTCTGTTTTGCCACATTTTGCCTTCAGTCCATCAATTTTCAGACTGCATGTTTTACAAATTCTTCACATCTTTAGTGCATGTCATCTATAGTTTAGAGTGGAAAAAAAACACTTGTTTATATAATTTCAAATTCATCTCATAAATATTCTTTTTGTTTCTATAATGCTCTATGAGCATTTCTCTTTTCATCCATCTCCTTTATAGTCATATGGGTAAATGTGATGTCTTTTATAATATTACTGATTTAAAATATTGGGAAGGGCTAATTTTCCAATATCTGCGGGCCATTTTTGTACATGGACATGCCACGTTTTGATATCATAATATGTTCGTTGAAGAAATTTATGGAATACATGTCCAAAATCCACTTTGGATACGAGACAAATTGCAATGATGCTCTTCCTTTTTCTTGGCAGGTGGGTAGGTAGCATCTTTGAAGCCTTGAGGGCACATGTCGATTCCTAAAAGTTGAACTTTCTCAGGTAGCTGCTGCTTCTCACTTCTCTCTTTGTTTCCATTTTTCCCTTTTATATAACCTTAATTATTGTATTATTAAATATGGTTTATTGAATTCTCTCCCTTTAGTTTCAATCAAGTCCTTGGAAGGTTAACCAGGGAGCCCTAAAGAACAAGACTGATGCACTTCCTGAAAATGTCAAGTGCTGCTAAAACTGGTTGCACAGCAGCTCAGCAAGGATGAAATTATTGCAAGCAGCAACAGAAAGGTGGCAAAATGTTTTAATATTTGGAGAGGTCATGTCTGTTGCAGCTCTCTTTTAAGGTTAGTCTGAAAATTATTGGGGTTGTTGCTGGAAAGAAAGCTATTGGGATGATATTACTGGAAAGGAAGCCTCTCGACGTGTATATGCGTTTTTCTTTTAATTTTTCACTAGAATTTCATATCAATCAGTGCACATTTGTTAAATGCAATATTTCTGATTCTTGAACTGCCTGACTACAAGTGGAAGAATCTTATTAGGGTTGAGTTTATTATCAGTCTTTGTCCATTTGCATCATTGTATAACATTCATTGAATATCTGAAGCTTCTAAAGGTCTAAAAACTTGCAATGTTTTCATAATTGTTTGTATAACACGATATTCTAAAATGTTTATCTTAAATGTCATTGTCCAGTGTACCGGAATGACATTTTCAAATGATTTAATGAGTTTATTAGCCCTTGCTCCATTTTGATGATTTCTGGGCCCATATTGCTTGGACCTAGATCTCTGTGTGTGCGTGTTTATGTTCCTGCGAATATGCGTGCAACTGATTTGAGTGAGTGGCAAACATGTCTCTCATGGATATTGAATATCTACCGAGTCCTAATGTGCATCTGCTCTTAAATATGAATTGAGAAAAATTAGCCCTTGGTAACGGATATCTTCAGGTAGTTAAATCAGTTTCACACACCGCTTAAGCTTATGATTTAAATAGTGGTAAATTATGAGGCGTTTTCAAATTTTCACTGTGCATCAACAACTGTAAGGCAGATGTCTTTGTAATTTCTTTTCTTTAGCAGGACTCAAGACGTAGGTACTAAATTTTCACATACAATATCCGTTCAAGTTCCAGTTTCCATGTGAATGGAATTTCAAATAATGAGATAATTGCAATGTGGAATGGGTTTCAATGGTTTTCTTTTCAGGAAGGAGGAAGTGTTCCCTGAAGGAAAGATGTGATCATGGTTAGTGATCGCTCAGGTTGGTAGCTCGGAACGGTATGTCCAGATCCTCTAACTGTGATAAATGTCAGTCCTTCGTACTGCACAACATATCCTCCAACCTGCCACCATCATCAGATTGAAAAAAGAATATATGAACTTGTTCTTGCTTTGGATATAATGATGAACGAGGATCTAATATCCAAATATTACCTCATTACTGGTGTACCACGGGTGCCAAGCTGTATTGATTGGAAGCTTGAAGGTATTTATGGCATACCTAGATGATGTTACTGATACTACTGAATCTGTGTCGCCACTGCAGGTGTCATTTTGAACATGGTTCAAGTATTAGCTATTGCAACTGAGAGTATGAAATAAGGTGATATTCTTCTGAGAAAATAATCAAGGAAAACAAAGTAGCTCTTGTAAAGCTCCGAGTTACCTGAATATCCAGAGTCTAATCCCACTTTCCATTAGCTGCTTTATGGTGGGTAAAATTGTAGGTGGGCTGTCCGTCCATTCTGCAAGACGACCGCTGGTCACCAGGTGGGTACAAAAATTTAGTCATTTACTTGCACACGATAAAAGAGTTTATAAATATGAAGAAGGCAAGGAAGTTCAATGCATACCCGCAAGCTTCCCATTTTGTGGCCTTTGCATGAAGAGCCCTTTGCACCTCAGCAAGATTTAGATAGGACAGTACATAGTCACTGGAACAGGGGTCGAAATCTTTTACCTAATGATATATATATATATAAATCAGGAGTATTTTTTGGTTCAGCTCTCATTTTAGGAATTGATTAAAGGAAAAATTACAACATTAGTATATGTCATTTTTAAAATCTGCTATTTTGATATCGAAATTTATTTTTTGTACTATGAGTGTCTGAAATTTAAAAAATAATTATATTTAAATGTTTTTAGCCGTTTGGTGACCACTAGAGTGCTTACTAAGCACTATGTGGGTTCACGTGTGTCGTTAAAAAGTGAATTGATGAAAATAACCTTAAAAAATATATATATAATAAGGACAAAATAATCCATATGAAATAATTTTTAAATGCATTTAAGAGAAGCTCGAGGATATGGGTTTAGTTTAGTGTTTATAGTGGCAGTGATGAGGATGAACGGTGGTGGAGGCGTGCTGGTTGCAGAGAAGGAGAGAGGGACGAGGGAGGAGAGAAGGGTGGCTGCTGGAGTTAGTGGAGAGGGGAAAGAAGAAAGAATGAAAAAAATTAGAATTTTGTCCTTTTTGCTATAGCTTTTAAGGTTATTTTCTTCAATTCACTTTTAGTGTCTACGTGGTCTCACATAGTGCTGAGTCAGAATGAGCACTTACAGAATGATTTGAGCCAGAATTTCGCTCAGATGAATTGCAGAGCGGCGCATAAATGTTGTAATTGTCAATGTCACCAATTTCTCCATCTCCTACGTCCTGATAATGATAACAGATGTTTGAGAAATTCCCAGTAACAAAATCACAGTACTTGTTGATTCCTGCATTGGTTTCGTCAGAATTCAGAGCATGCGTCCAATAATAGTCATATGTTCCTTTTATGCCAGTGTTTTGATCTATCCATGCATTCCCAATCTGTGCATTCAATAAAGACGAATAAGTATACGGAGATAAATTAGTTTAGCTTAATTTAATTATATAGAAATTCGAACTCACTGCAATGCCTTTAAGGTTTATGATGGTTTGATTTGTGTTATTGTTGTTTAAGAGGATTTTGTAAGCAAGCTGAGGTACATAATGACCAGCATAACTTTCTCCTGTTATATAGAAGTCGCGAGTTTTATACTGCGGGAACCTCTCCAACCAGTTCACCAGAAAAGTGTAGGAATCCTCAGCTGTTTTCTTGTCGCCGGTTATATAATCTGAGGAAGTATTTGAATAAGAGAACCCAACTCCGGCGGGAGATTCTAAGAAGATAACGTTTGCAACTGCCAAATTTTGTCATTCATTAATTCCAAGAAGACAGGAAGCATCTCAATCATCAATTTTATTTCTAACGTAGTATTATCATTATTTTGAGGTTGAGAAAAGAATTATGGTACCATTGTTCCATGCATACTCGTTTCTGTTTAGTGTCTTTCCATCACTGTTCACTCTGAAAGGTCCCAATTCTTCCATGGCTCCATATCCGAGAGAGGAGCATCCTGGCCCTGTATTTTATTTAAACATATAAACGACAAGGCGTAAATATACTGGTTGAATAACAGTCATGTAATTCGCACTGGATTTTAACATATTATTATTATTACTCTGTCGTCGACTATGCCATTCGTTTTTATTCTATAAAAAACGACAATGGCGTAAGATATTTTGGTTTAATGTAACATAATGTAGTTCGCCTAGCCTAGCTGGTGTATTCAGATTGCTATTGTTTTTACTCCAAAAACGACATGGCGTAAGATATTGGGTTTAACGAGACACCGCTGTTATTAGCTACAAGATTGGCTTTTTATTCCTGAAACGACATGTCGTTCATCAACAGGTCGTACGTGTAGTGTCAAAACTCAGAAGCAAATTCCACCAGAAACTTAAAACTGTGAGAATGGCTGCAGCTACGGATAGTAGTGGATACAGTGATTGGTTGGCATTATAAATTTATTATGTTTCCAGCCAGATAGCTAAGCCAATGTCGCTCAGTAAGGAAACAAGATTCTCAAGAGAGGCCAATATCAAAGTTCTTTCTAATGATTCCATCGACTGATTCTTTGAAATTGAAACTATCCAATGGAGAAGTCCTAACAAAGAGTGTCAAAATATAATGAGCCTTTGAAAGTGCAGAGTTTATTTTCAGCACGTTAAGAATTGTTCCACAGGTTCACTAGGTGGGGGGCCCTGATTTTTGATGGAGTTTCCAAGTTAAAAATGGAGTTAAGCACTAATTAAGTGCCCTTTAGAAAAAAAATAATAATAGCAATTTAGTGCTTGAAACAAAAGCGAGTCGGGTATGTGCAAGTTGGCCACTGGATCGAGTTAGTAAGTGCAGGTACACTCAGACTTTCAGAACCCCACTCCAAAATTAGTGCCAAGTCCTATTCTGTCACAAGCTTGAGCAGGCTAGATGAATATGGAGGGTATATGCAAGTGAAGAATATGAAGGCAATCTCAACACCTACTTGAATTGTTACTATCAGTATGCGTATATATGATCTTGCACTATATAGACAGTACTGCAAAAAACAGTCTATCTAGTAGTTAATATTTTCTAATTTCCCTGAGCTACTGATAATTAAAAATAGATGTGTGTGTTATTTTATTACCTCCATTTAGCCATAGAACCAGTGGTTTGGTGGAAGAATTCTGAGGTGATTCGACGAAATAATAGAAAAGTGTTCTTCCATTCTTGGGATCAACTGTAACATAGCCTGAATACTGATCAAAATCCACTGCTTGAGGCTGTCCTGGCAAAGTACTAATCTTATCAGCTGCCATAAATCCATCTTGGGGTCCTATATACACCGGTGAATATGCTGCTCCATTTTCTTCATTCCATGAGTACTTATTAGTGTAAGAAGCAGAGTTGAGTTTATGAGATTTAATAAATTTGCGGAGGTTGTTGATCTGGTTGGCATCACAAGAAAGGCGGATAAACAACAGCTGAAAAGAAACAAGCAGAAACAGCAATGATTTGAGGGTTGTTACTTCCATTTTCTTGTTTCCAATAAAAAGTTAAGTTTGCCCGGAGCTTCTGCTATCTATCCATATATATAAGCACTTCTTTTTTGTTTTTTTTGAGCATTGGAAAAATGGGAAACTCGAACTTGAATCTATTACCCAGTTGAGGGAGGCACTATCATTAGGCCTATGCTTGCAAGTGCATATAAGCACTTTCTTTGATCATACAAGGAACAACTTATTATATTATATATACTTTTTAAAAGTTGTTGTGCCGGAATTTTGTCCTCTTATTTGCTAAGATACTAGCTGAATGTTCAAAAGGGGAAGGCACTTTTGTCTATTTCTTTTTATTCTGATCCAAAAATATTGGCAAATTGATATCCATACACAATAAATCACATAATATGATGTCATAAAAGTGAATCTTGGTTTAGGTAGTTGCATTTGACAGATCATACAAACTCAAAATACTCACCATAATAGCCTTTTAATCCTCTTTAACATATTATATTTAGATGCCCTGTACGTACCTCTATCTATCAACTCATGGACAGTTATCATTGGTTAATGAAACTGGAATACTTCCATGGGATTGATCAATGTTGAATTGAAATACTTGCAGGTTAAAAGGGATGGTCAATATATTGTAAAGGAAGGAAGGAAGGAATTATAATTTGTACTAGTTAGATTATTATTGTTATTATTTTTGTTTTTTACTAGTCAGATTATTGATTCCCAGTAAAAGAACAGGTAATTGCTTAAGAAAATGAAGAAGGAATAACTACTGTAGTTTAAAACGATATGTAGGTAATATTTTACTGAGAGCCATTCTCTGTCACCTATAACCAGTTAATTAAAAAAAAAAAGGCTGAAACCCATGCTGTAATATGCAAATTTTCCTTTCACATGTAGTGAAATCTTATTAATTTCTTAGTACTACAGAACCATTTTCTTGTCTCTGGTCTAGAAATTTAAATACACCCAAAGCACTGTGTGATTCTCTTTCTTTGACTCTTCCAAACTCTAGTTATAGTTCTTGAATCTTTAAGCTGGAGGTGGAAACTTTCCTCGTATGAATGAGGAGAAGAGAACCAGCGCCCGGGCTGGCTGATAACTGGGAACAAAATGTCCTGACCCTCTTATTGTCACAAAGGTCAGGTTCTGGTATCCAACAACATACCCTCCAACCTTCATAATCAATTAATAATACTCTTAATTGGCCATCAATTGTAATAATAATAACTATAAACTACGAAGTTATACAAGTTTTAATTACCTCTCCTTGAGCATACCAGGGGTGCCAGGCGGTACTAACTGGTATTCCTAATTTGTTAATGGCATATCTTGTACATGTTACTGGTATATTACCATCTGTATCCCCACTGCATATAATTATGTGTGATTAATCAGAACTAATTAACACTTAATTATCACCACTGAAGATAATTATGCTTGTTTTCAAGTTCCTAACCTGTATATCCACATGCGGATTCCCTCGCTCATCAACTCTTGAATAATTGGCAAAATTGTTACTGCTTTTTCTTTCCAAAGATTATTGATTTCTCCACTGTTTTCAAACATTTGAAAAAACTCCAAATGATTATTAGACACAAGATCTTAATAAAACCTTAAAATTAATGTAATTATATACAGGCAGTACCTGCAGGATTCCCAAGGATAAGCAATAACAGTAACATTTGCATGTAAAGCCTTTTGTACTTGTGGAATGTTCAAGTAGGATTGAACATAGTTTTCAGAGCAGGGATCAAATATATAGACCTGTTCATAAATTTCCATTACTGGAACATATAATACTATGATCTATTGCAATCAAATTCAATTGGCTATAAGCTTTTGTAGGTGTTCAAGAACAGCGAAGAATGCACTTACAGAGCTGGAATTCAAGGAGGAATTGCAGGAAGGAGCATAGATATCGTATGTATTAATGTCACCAATAGCAGCAAATGCTTGATTAAGAAGTTGCGAGCAGAAATTAGAAATGTTTACTGAAGAGAAATTGCAATTTGATAAAATTACATAGTACATTTCGTCTGACATGAGAGCATGCGTCCAGTAGTAATCCACTACGCCCCAAAGAGTAGTTTCAAAGTCAACATATGCATTACCTATCTAAAGATTTCATAAATTCCTTGAGTTAATTAAGAGGCAATATACACATAATTAAGGACTTTAAACATTCAATGAGAAGAACAAATTAATTAATTAATTAACTCACAGCAATTCCTTTCAAGTTGATTTTGGTTTGGTTGGTATTCTTGTTATTTTGAAGAATTGTGTAAGCAAGCTGGGGTGCATAATGGCCTGCATAGCTTTCTCCAGTTATAAAGAATTCCCTGGTTTTGTACTCAGGAAATCTCTCTAGCCAATTAATTAGAAATGTATAGGAATCTTGTGCAGTTTTACTATCTCCACTTGACTCATAATCAGATGTTCTGTTTGAATAAGAAAATCCAACACCAGCAGGGGATTCAAGGAATACAATGTTGGCATCTGAAAATACCTCAAAATTTGTTAGCATTATTAGAGTTGCTTAATTCATTATTTCTAGCTAGAAGTACTCACAAAAACTGAAAAGCCTCACCATTATTCCAAGAGTATTGATTCAGTGACAAAGTTTTGCCATCTTTGTTAACTCTGAATGGCCCTAGTTCCATCATTGCTCCACTTCCCAATGAAGAACAACCAGGCCCTGCCAGCCATGAAATTCACAATAACCCATTAACAAATGGGTAATAGGTTCAGAAAATGTAAAATGATATACAGTTAAAGTAAAAAAATAATAACCAATGTGTTACTGGAGTCATTACCAGTATTGTGAGGTTGCGAGTTCAAAATTAACCCAAAAAAAGGTAAAAAATAATGAGCATTACCTCCATTAAGCCACAATACAAGAGGTTTAGAAGAAGAGTTTTGAGGGGACTCAACAAAATAATAAAACAAGGCTCGCCCTGCATTAGGATCCACAGTCACATAGCCTGAGTACTGATAAAAGTCCACTCCCTCAGGCTGTCCTGGCAAGCTTTTAACTTTGTCACTCTCTTTAAGTCCATCTTGAAGGCCTATATAGACTGGGGGGTCAAAAGTTGTCCATCTTGATTCTTCATAAAGTCTTTTCTTGGACAATTCTTCCTTCAAAAACTCAATTGGGTGGAAATGTTTGCCTCCATAACACTTGCCAAAGGATGCTAACCAAAAGATTGAAATCAAAATTATGAGTGCAGAATTTGCCATTGGTAGTAGCTCGGAATGTTGTTGAGTGCTACTAGCTAATAGGACTTCTTTACTTGTATACTAAAAATTTTCTATGTAGTATAGTGAAATGTTTGTTTTTAAGCTATAATTATACATGGTTGATTATGACCTTTATGCCTTCATCACTTATAAACTTATATCACTTATCCTATTTTACCTTTATCTTAGTACCAAAGATCAAAACATTGTGATTTGTACAACTTATTTAGGCTCAATCCAGCTGTGAATACAACCGAGTCAATGCTGAATTTGTTTGCCTTTGTGAACAGGCCACGTTTCAACTTCCCATTGGGAAACATAGTTTCCTTTATTATTATTATTATTATTACAGTACGAGTGCCCTAAGGATACTATTTAAAAACAGGTATTTCACACAAAATATAGTTATTAAATAATTATTTCAAAAAAATATAAAATGAGTTGAATGAAAAAAAAGTGGAGGAGATTTTGATGAAATTACATTTTGTTATAATTATGGTCATTATGGATGACTATTTTGACCCGCCCAATGGGCACTCTCAAAACTCAATTCTAATTGCCGTCTATTTATAATGGGAAGGGATGGATATTGGTAAATTTTTTCCAAACCCGCTTCGTATACTCATTTATATATTTTATATTATATATTATTTTAATACACATAAATACACATTATATTTTTAAAATTTATTTTTTACATATATTTATTTATATTATAATTATATATTTCAAGTAAAATATATATAATGACACATTTTATATAT
>CATKHJ010100498.1:0-18743 GCA_949750685.1 Vernicia montana | reverse complement strand
TCCTCCCTTGATTTCCATCAAGCTTGGCTGGCCTTGACACCTATTTTTGCTATATATATATATATAGCAAAAATAGGTGTCAAGGCTAGCCAAGCTTGAAGGAAATCAAGGGAGGAAATCTTGCCAAAATTTCATATGAATTAAATAAAAGAAAAAAAAATAAATATGAAATGGGTAAAGATGGAAGATAAGATTCATTGTCTTCATTTCATAAAAGTTTAGCTAAGGAAAGGAAGAGAGAAAGAAAGAGAGAACAAGTAAAAGAAGAAGAAGAAGAAGAGGATTTTTAAAGGTAAGAGTATGAATTAATTTAGTTCTTTCCATCTATGTATACATGTATGTTGTGTGATGATGTTGATTATGATATGGTGTTGAATGTGTGGTTATGTTGATGAAACTAGGGGTGGCGAAATAAGATTTTTAAATTTAGAAAAGATGAATTGATAAGTGAAAAAGACTTAATTGAGGTAGTTTTAGGTGGAAAGAAGTAAGAAATGAAAGAATTAAATAAATGAAATAAAAAGTAAGAAGAGACAACTTTAGGATTTGGAAAGTCTTGAAACTTGAGAAGGAAAATTGAACCCCTTGGAGTACCAATTTGAGGAAAGTCAAAACATAAAAATTTTATCTTGATGTCTTTAGTTTATTTCTATAGAAAAAAGTTTAAGCTAATTCTTATTATTTTTAGAGATATGGGAAGGAGAACGAAACTGCTTCCTGCAGACTACCCTAAGAATCCAGAAAGTTTGAAGCCAGTTTTGGGTATCTTAGGATAGAAATTTGAAGATGACTAAAACATAATAAATGAACCTTGATGTGTATTTTAGATGATTTAAAAATTTCAGAGAAAATTTCAAGCATATTGGGAGATATATGAAAAGATTTAAGCTGTGACAGGGTATTTAGACTAGCAAAATTTCTGATATTAACATTTAAGTTGGACGACCTTGGAGGCAGAACCAAGTGGAGATCCAAACTAATGAAATGTAACCTTATGAGTCTAGTTTCATTGAAAAAAATTAATTATATCAAATTGAGTTTTGTATCTTGAGTAATAGCCAAAAGAGTGTACTGAACTCATGTGAAACCTAGGATCCAGAATTTAGAAAATAACTTTTGGAGAATTAAACTTAGAAAATGATAGAGGGGAATGTGTTAGGAGTGACCATATTTGAAATTAAATCAATTAGAGTATAGATTAGCATAAAAATAGTAATTATGAATTAAATTTCTAAGTTAATAAGTAAATAAATGTAATTATGTGAAATTATTATTTACGTAAATATTTTGTAATATGTAGAAGGCAAAGAGAAATTCCACGAGGAAGAATTTCGTGACGAGGGAATAGAAGAAGAATACTCATACTTTGGAACATAATAAGAAAATGTGAGTATATATTAAATTTTTCGGCACATAACCATTTCACTTTTTATATGTGGCTTGTACTTGATTATGCGACTTTGAATTTGATAATTCACCTTTGTAACTTCGAATCCTAATTGATCCTTTATATGTGAAATTGATTCTTTATGTATGAAATGTTCTATTTAACTTGAACCCTGAAGTAAGCCAAAAAGCAGAAATTCCCTTCTTTCGGTGAGGGGATCACCGAACTTTGTGCACAATGACTTAAACCTTACTAGGAGGTGTTTGAATGCTTTAACCACAGGGTCTAGCTAATCTTGTGCTTTAATATGTAACATTAAATCTGTGAATCTCGCAGTACTATTTATATGAGATCTGTGAATTTAATTCACAGGAAATTGATTATAATTTCTGCTGAACTTTCAATTTTATTGATTTGAAAATTTGTTGAATATTTATTGTGATAACCCATTGAGCCAATAATCATATCCACATATCTAAATTGTTGTGCTAGGTTATTTATTTTATATTCACTGAGATTTGAATCTCACCCCTTTTCCCTTATTTTTTTTTTCAAGTTAGTGGATACACAGCGCAAGTACCCTACTTCACTTGCCGCTGAAGATTTTAACATTCATTTTGCACTGGTTATGTCAAGATAATATAGAAGCGTAAAATATAAGTTTCTAATTGTGATTGTATAAGATGATGTACAGTGGTATTCTCTAGTATCTCCATAGTACTTAATTTATTATAAGAGTGATATATTATATGAGTATAAATAACCGAAAGGAATATTCAAATTAAAACTAGTAATGTGTAGTGATGATTGTGAAATGACTTATGCCTTAAATGGAGTTGAGGATATAAGGTGGTAATATTGGGAGTGTTCTATTTCTTACAGGTTTGATCTTAGGAATAGTAACTGTAATGCCAGTATGCCGTTGGAGTTACATTGTTATTCTAAAAGGAGTTGGGTTCTACGGGTTTTCGGTGGCATATGCCTACCTATGTCCTAGGACCGTCCATCCCAAAAGTGGGATGTGACACAATCCAACTCTTTAATTTATAATTTGAAGATAAACAGTGTGTTGGATCATTTTTTATTGGATGACTCTTTATAATAAAGAGTTTAATTTAAATAGAAAATTTCTTGGAGATGCTCTTATATATACTCCATTTATTTGGATAAATAAATAAATAAATTTGTAAAAAAAATACAAAATATAAAAAGAAAAAGCAAGTAATTTTGTTAGTCATTAATTGTTGGGCCCAAGCCATTAGTTAAATGTTAATATCTCCATTTAATTCATCTCCATAAGGTGCACGACCATATGTATCACGGGGCTAGGATCTGGCCAAGCCTAAGTCCTTATGCGGCGCTTGTCAATTAGTCACAAGCCAGCTAAATGTTCAACAACCTGTGAAAAGGTATAACGATATATATTAATAACGGGTCATCACTAGTCGCAATAATATTTCATAGGGTCATTACAGCCAACACAATATAATAGCAATCAAGCATTATGATAGTACGGGACAACACATGAAGAAATATAACGGGGCCCATTAATAATTTGTTACATCATAAAAGCCATAGTGCGCCCATTGTAAGTAGGGGAACCTTACAACGAGCCAAGCAACCAACAATGCCTGGCTCCCTAATCACTTGGCTCACCAGTCACTCCCTCATATATATGCTTAAAGAGCAAACTGGGTTGTACGATGAGGAGAAAGCATTAGGTGCGAGGAGGAGATTCCCTCTTTATTACAAAATAACATTATAAAATGACCTAATTACAAAGCCTACCATATTTCTCCCTAATGAGAATTACAAAATCACTCCCTCGTTACATTCTCCCCCACTTAAACAGTCAACGACCCCGTTGACTATGAAGCTTCTAATTTCATGTAGAACGTAGAACAACGGCTTGTCTAGTTGAACTTGGTTGACATTTTTGATCTTGTGTACATGAAGCTGAAGGTCTGTTTCTTTACCCAAAGAGTTTTCTTCTGGTGCTTAGCTCTTCTACTCTTATAAGTATTCTTTATGGTCCTTGTTATTCTCTTTTCAAGGATCTCTTCTGCCTCTTTGTCGAGAGTTTGTACCACGGTGGTGGCTGGTCGATGGTTTTTTGCTCGCTTGGAATCTATATTGTCTTTAAAAAAATGGCTTCATCTGATTTACAGGGAAGATTGGATGGATTTCAAACTAGGCAGTATTCTCTATGGTGATGGAAATTGAAGGGTCTGTTTAGTTGGAGAAAATTATTCTAGTTTTCTAGAAAATTTTTCAAATAAAAATAGAAAATGAGATTTTGTGTTTACTTTGACTGTTTTACAAAATTTTCATCAGAAAACTGTTTTTATTATTTTCATTAATTTAAAAGAAAACTAGAAAACAAGTTTAAGATGTTTTCTAAAATTTTCTTCATTAATTTTTCTTAATAAAAATACCATCACCTCACCACTAACACCACCACCTCCATCATTATCACCATCGCCACTTCCACCACCACCACCACCACCGCCACTGCCTAAGGGTGTAAATGAGTCAAGCTGTTCTACCTTCATATCGAGCTCTTCAGCTCGCCTCATCATACGAGCATCTGACTGGACCATCATCGAGCTCCTTAGCTCGCTTTATCGTGTAGGCATCCAGTTGTCTTCATACCGAGCTCCTATGCTCGCCTTTTTATTCAAGCATCTAACAGCTATCATGTCAAGCTCACCGGATGCAATCAAAATGGCAATAGTAGAGATGAATCACAAGCAACAAAAAGATGTATCTACTCCCATAGCCTGCTCTTCGATAGTCTCGATCAGACTAGGGAGTGGGGATATGACCAAAAAGTAACTTGCTTAAGCTAGCAAGACACGTGCCCGTAGGGGGGTTCCTATTCTCTCCTATATAAAGGTAACTTTCATATCACTTTCATATATTCAATACATTCTTTCACTACTCTCTCTCTAACTTAGGCATCGGAGCCTCCTCACCGGGACAACTCTCAGGAAGCTTTTGACCTCTCTCTCTTTCTTGCAGGTCCTACCTTCTACTAGACATCTCATCTAAACTAGCAGGTAAGATTTATATATATATATATATATATATATATATATATATATAATAAAAATTTTTGCATGTTACACAATAATAAAAACTATTTTTTTAATAGTAGCATCTATATATATGTTGCTAAATGATATAAACTTGATACTAATAACCGATACATAAAATTCAATAACCAAAAATATTTAACAATATTATTTAAAATATTTAAGAACATTATTAATGTATGGTTATAAATATATAATTATTATTAAATAAAATATATAATTTTTATTTTTAAATTTAAGAAGTGGTGAATCACGTCTCTTAATCTTGCGAGAATATATTACAACAAAATAATTAATAAAAATATCAATTAAACTATTATTATTTAGACATGTAATAAAATATCATTCATATATTAATATATAAACATTTATAATTACCAAAAATAATTAAATTTGTCCATATATTTTCAATTAGAATAATAAAATAAAATTATTGGTTATTTATATATATGATATAACAAAATTAAATATTCTAAATTGCATATATATATATATATATATATATATATATATATATATATATATATATATATAATTATTTGTAATTGAATATATATCAAATTGTCTAGAAATACCCTTCTCAATTTAAGTCATCAATTAGTTGTCAAGATAATCATTTTGTATTTTATTATATAACTTTTATTTGATGATATTCATAATAAAAAATACATGATATGTTATATAATACAATAGGTTCTGATTAGTCATAGTAGGCAATTGAGGATGAACGAGGATAGACTTGGCGAATGTGTTTGACTGAGACTTGCTAGACTATGAAAAGGTTGGTGATAAAAGTGAGAATATAGTAAGAATATCGTAGAAACGAGGAGATGAACCTTCATGGGAGATGATAGAAATGATGAGAGATATGACATGAAGAGGAATATGTACGAATTAATTGATAGGAAATATCAATATGATGGGCAAACAATATATGGTGTATGAAGAACGAAGAACTTGATGAAAGAAAACGGATAAATGGGTTCGGTTCAGCGAGATGAGAGAAGCGAACATGTGGCGAATCTAGGACCTTGATAACGAAGACAGGAAAGATCATAGTGTAAGAAGGGAATCGGGTAAGATTAGACTAGACGAGACGAAGATGAGCTACATACTCGATGGGAGGACTTAGATGTTAGTATATGTTTGTGAATAAGAAATGGTAAGTTCGATGATAAGGCTTCGGTGTCTTAGATGATTAACGAAGCCAACTGGTGAGTTCGTAATGACAAAGAGAAAGGTTTTAATGGAGGCAGATATTTTTGTAATGGCTAAGTGTTGATTAGACGGAAAGTTATCTACCATTGACAATTTTCTTCAGACCATTGATGATATTTTCTTTTCCAAGAAAAGTTACCATTTCAATAAAAATTTACATTCCCAAAGTGAAAAGTCTTTTCATAAAACACTGTTGACTAGCTTTATGTCTTTTCATAATAGAAGTCATAATTGTTCCTTCTCTATTTAAAGACCTCAAGACCTTTCAGTTTCATTTTGAACAGTTACATCTCTTTCTAACAGTTTAAATTCTGAGTTTTCTCTCAAAAACTCAGAAGAAACAAGATTCAAATCTAAAAGCTCTCTCTCTAAACCTTTTTCTGGGAGAGTGACAAATTATAAATGAAACCTAAGCCTAAAAGGTAGATGATTCTTTCAATTTTCTCAAAAGAGTTCCAAGTGGGTCTAAAAAGCAGATCAGTGGATTTAGTAAGCCTAAAGATAGATGAGGCTGATATTGATGATGAACATAACCTAGGTGATGATGCCTTGATATGGGATGATCAGGGAATTATTGGGGAGCCACTAACAGAGATTTTGATGATGGTGATTTCGACCCTATTAGAGGAAATGGCACCTAAAGATGATGGGGAAATCAAAAGTGGAAAAGGACCTAGAGGAGTGCTAGAGAGCCTGATCGAGGGATATAACGAAGAGGTAAGATTATAGGAATGTAATTCTTTATTTTTGTAAGTTTAAGAAATGCATGAACAATTCGATGAAAATCCTTCCCTGCATTTCGTTGAAAACTACTCCTTTGTGGTCCTTTTTAATAATAGTATTTTCGTTAGTGTTACCATCATCTTCTCTGGGTAGCTTAATATGTATTTTCTTTGTAAGTTCTATAAAAAAAAAATGAAATCGGTGAAGCCATTTTGGGTCGAAGCCATTCTTATGTAAGCGAGATCATTTGGACCGAAACTATATTGTTATGAGCTGGATAGTCTTGATTGGAATCAGATTCCTTTATAATCGAAGCTAACTCTACTGTAATAGACGAAGGTTATTCGGACCGAAGTCATCCAATTGTAATCGAAGCCATTTGGACCAACTCTATGAATAAAATGATACGAAAAGTTTCTATATTGAATGTTAAATTGATAGAACGCCCAACTAATGAGGGTATTCATTAGACCAAGTGCACTGGTGACTTGACTAACCGGGTTCATAAACTAAGTCAAACGTATTATAGCAGGCATGCAAAGATGTTTCTTGGGTAAGTAGTAGCCCATGATTGTGACGAAGAGCACATGAGTCAGCTCAATAATGCTCTCAATAGATTATTACATATACTGCGATGGTATTATAATGGTGCTATAATGACATAGACTTTTGATTTGTGGCTCGTCCACCATTAAATCTTCGATGGATAATGATAGTGAGGTTTGCGATAATGCGTAATATGAACCTGACTCATGAATGCATGTTTTTGTCAATTTAAATGAAAGAACGTTTATGATAATATCTTTGATACCTATGATCCTTGAACCTTGTTGTAATGATATTATATAAGTATTATGCTTTCTTTCCAATTGCTTCAATCTTGCTCGTTCATGAAATTCCTAATCGTCATTCATTCTTATGATTTTACTGAGTTGACGGCTCATCACATCTCTGTAGATTTTAGGATTTGACTTAGAAGTTTTCAGGAATGATCTTGGAGAAGTTAGAAGCGAAGGCCTGGGGCCCTTGTGCTGAGCGAAGAGATTATTGCTATTTATAATGAGGAAGGTATTTGGATTTGCCTAGATCTTAGCTATAGAATGTTAGGAATTTATTGTAATAACTCTGTAAGTCAATCTAAATTAATATGTAATGAGAAGCAAGAGAATTATGAGTACTAATCATGTAACGAAGTGGTTTATATGAATAAAATGAAGAGATATTTTCTTAAGTTCATTCTGATTAATCATCTAGTAATTAATGATAAGATGGCTCACAAAAGTCTTTGTCCAAAGACGAATATGATGGTTTAAAGGATTAGATTTCAGGCATATAAGGGTTTTTCGAGGTGTTCAGTGGTCTTAAGTCTACCCATACTTTAAGACTGTCACTCATTGGTCATTGGAAAGATACGTGAGCTTGTTGATAGCCAAATTTTGAGGAGTACCAAGGATGGGGCCTGACAAGAGTGGTATCATAACAAATGTTGTAATAGAAAGGGTAAGATATTGGTCATGTCATAGCTAATGTTATAGAGTGCTTAGACTAGAGCAAAAAAGTATTGTTTTAATAGGAAATACTGTTTAATAAGAGTTTAAAAAATGTTGAGAACTGTTGTCCCCGCCTCCGTAGGGGTTTGCTATGTTTACTATCATTCTAAACCTTTAAGGTGCGTTTGGGATTGCTTTTATAGGTTAAAAAAGCGCTTTTAAATTTTTTTATTTAATTGATTGATCTTTTTAATTTTTTTATATACTGTTTTTTCAAACTTGTTTATGGGAAACACGTCAATTTATCTACTTCTGAGAAAAACAGTTTTAAAAATAATATAATTTTTTTTATTGAAAAGTATTTTTGCGAAACTCAATTCCAAATGGAGCCTAAGTGTATTTGAAATTATTATTATTAAATCCAATAGCTATTTTAATGTAAAAACAAATTACTTCAAGAATTAGCTACTAACAGCTGCCCTATCAGCTGCCCTATCGATACAGTTTCTTTCAAAAAAAAAAAATTATAAAAATCCATATATATTTTTTTTATAAAAAAAATTTGACTCCGATTAAAGGTTGAAATTTGAGACTTTATAATTTTAAAAATGACTCTAATATCATTGAAATAAAACCTCATTAGTTGAATTGGTATAATGAAAATGCATTTTATTTTAATAAAAATTTAAAATAGCTAGCTAGCCTACATAATGTACACATGCCTATCATAAAATAATATTTTTAAAAGAATTCATATCCATTTAATTGTTGGTTTATCATTCATATAACATAGGTACCTTCTCAATTCAATACAGATGACCAGTCATACATCCGTGATGAAATTGTCAGTACATTTGATGCATAGGTGGTAAACGAGTCGGATCATTGTAAATTTTGGTCATTTAAGGTTTGGATTATTTCAAGTATCATTTTATTTTCAGGTGAGTTCAAATTAGATTATTTTGAATTGCGGGCGGATTGAATTATATATCAAATCGATCCAAAAGAGAGATTTTGATTTAAATTCAAATTGATTTGCGAGTTTCAAGTCAGATAGATTCAGGTTACTTACAATATTATTTTTCTTAAAAGAAAAAAATATATTGTAAATAAATTATTTACATGAAATTTGAAGAAAAGGGTTAATCATTGGATATTTTATTTTTTACTCTTAAATCTAATAATATTAAGTATTCAATTAAAATTTTATATTTATTTTTAATATATGCAAATAAGCTTTTAAGCCCACATATCCAATCAAAATTTTTTATTTATATTTTATATGTGCATATAACATAGCAAATCGATTAATTTTAAAACTTTTTATTTACATTTTATCGATGAACTTTTTATATATCCATTTTATTTTCCAACAATTGGTTTATTTATTTTCCTTTGGAGATTTGTAATTTTTATTAATATTTTAAGTTAGCTTGTTTTTGTTTTCTCTTTGAAGATAGTTTCTTATTATTCTTTCATGGAAGTTTGACTCGTCAAATATGGAAGTTACCATTCCTCCATGAAATTCATGATGAAAATTTCAATAGGAGTGAAGTAAGATTTGTAATTCTACTATCCAACTCATTTAAAAACATAAAACTCAAATTGTGACTTGATACTACTTAATGGAACACAAGTATACCGTTGTTAGATTAAATAAGTTGTTCCGTCAATATGTGATATATATATATATATACACCAAATGTGAGTAAAATTAAATGCTTGTAAAAAGACAACTGAAAAATGACAGCACATAATGGCAGCTATCAACTGTTAATTCAAAACTTGCTTGATGTGGAATAAATTATCGCTTTCTAGAGATGGAGAGTCTATCGTATAAAACTGAGGGATAGAACTTGTAGACAAATAAAAAAAGAGTTAAGAGCTCTCCGGGATTGACTCGATGGGGAGCCTATGCCTAAATCAGTATACTGGTTTAGAAAATGGAGAGAGTATAAAGAGAGAGTTTTTGAGGTGGGGATTGAAGAGAGGTTCCTTTACTTTTCCTTTACCTATTTATAGGGGAAAATGGTGACTCCCTTATGTACATGTGTCCTCTAGCTATCAGAGGCCATTTTTATCCCTTATAAGAGGCCCCTCACTCCCTAGTCTGATGGAGTGTATCGAGGAGCGGGCTAAAGGAGTAGATATATCATCTCATTATAACAAGATTCATCTATATTGTAGATAAAAAAAAATTATAAAAAAAAAAGCCAAACTTATGGCAGCTGGTGAGCTCGATATGAAGACAATTAGATGCCTGAATAGAGAGGCGAGTTGAAGAGCTCGGTATGAAGGCAGCTAGGTGCCTGAATAGAGAGGCAAGATGAGGAGCTCGATGTGAAAGCAACTGGATGCCTGAAGAGAGATGCGATCTAAGGGGCTCGATATGGATGTAGCTAGGTGCCCGAATGGAGAGGCGAATTGAGGATCTCGATGTGAAGGCAATTGGATGCCTGAAGAGAGATACGAGCTAAGAGGCTCGATATAGAGGCAACTGGGTGGCTGAATGGAGAGGCGAACTGAGGAGCTCAATGTGAAGGCAACTAGATGCCTAGAGAGAGATGCGAGTTGAGGAGATTGATACGGAGGTAACTGGATGCCTAAATGGAGATGCAAGCTAAGGGGCTCGATATGGAGGCAATTGGGTGCCTGAATGGAGAGGAGAGCTAATGAGCTCGATATAGAGGCAACTGTGTGTCTGAATGGAGAGGCGAGCTAATAAACTCGATATGGAGGTAACTGGGTGCCTGAATGGAGAGGCTAGTTGAGGAGCTCGATGTGAAGGTAAATGGATGCCTGAAGAGAGGTGCGAGCGGAGGAGCTCAGTACCAGTGAGCTAGTTGTACAAGTGGTTTGCAATCAAAACATGTGAATGATCATTGCCATACAGTCGTGTGGTCTTGTAATTTCCAAAGGCTTCAAGTTTAGTCTTCAGTTCCACAGTATGTAGGCTTATAGATTGCAAATAACTTCAAGTCTTCCAAATAGCTTTAAGGTTATCCAAATAGCTTCAAGTCTTCAGTGTCATAATACGTGGACTTATAGATTCCAAACAGCTTTAATAACTTCAAGATTATCGCTCTTTAAAGGTCTTCAAATATAAAAATAATGTACCTCACTAATAAAGGTCTTATATAATAATTTTCCTCGCTAATAGAGGTCTTATATAATAATTTGCCTCACTAATAAAGGTCTTATATAATAATTTACCTCGCTAATAGAGGTCTTATATAATAATTTGCCTTGCTAATGGAGAACTTAGAAATCCACTTAGCTTAGAGGTCTTTAGATAATATGTCTCCTCAATGGAGAACTTTAGAAATCTGCCTCGCATAGAGATCTTCAGATAATATGTCTCGTCAATAGAGAATTTTAGAAATCCGCATCACATAGAGGTCTTCAGATAATACGCCTTATCAATAGAGGACTTTAGAAATCCACCTCGCATAGAGGTCTTCAAATAACGTTCCTCGCCAAGAGAGGTCTTAAATAATAATATGCCTCATCGATAGTGGACTTTAGAAATCCACCTCACTTGGAGGTCTTCAAATAATGTGCCTAGCCGAGAAAGGTCTTAAATAATAATATGCCTCATCAATAGAGGACTTTATAAGTCCATCTCACCTGGAGATCTTCAAATAACGTGCCTCGCCGAGAGAGGTCTTAAATAATAATATGATTTGTTGATAGAGGACTTTAGAAATCCACCTCACTTGAAGGTCTTCATATAATATGCCTCACTGAGGGAGGTCTTTAAATAATATGCTTCTTTAGAAATCCTGCCTCACGTAGAGGACTTAGATAATAATGATGTGCCTCATTAATAGAGGGCTTAGATAATAATATGCCTTGTTGATAGAGGACTTTAGAAATCCACGTTGCATAGAGGTCTTCGGATAATATGCCTCACTGGTAGAGGACTTTAAACTATAATAATATGCCTCGCAAACTTTCTCTTAGCCGAACTAGGTCTTTGGTGCCTCGTGGACTTTCGCCTAGTGTTCGCTAGTTCTTATGTGCCTCGCGGTCTTTTGTCTAGCGTTCACTAGGTCTTATGTGACTTGCGGTCTTTCGCCTAGTGTTCGCTAGGTCTTTGGTGCCCTGGCTTGACAAGGTCTTTGTGCCTCGCGGACTTTCACCTAACATTCGCTAGGTCTTTGTGCCTCACGGACTTTCGCCTAGTGTTCTCTAGATCTTTAGTGCCTTGCCTTGACAAGGTCTATGTGCCTCGCGGACTTTCGCCTAGAGTTCGTTAGGTCTTCGGTGCCTTGTCTTGACAAGGTCTTTTTGTTGCATGCAATTCACAAACTGATTTCAATTACTTGATGTTTGTTGCCAAGTAGAGCACTGTTATTCTCTCCAAATGAAAAATTATGTAATCTTTCAAATATAGTCCAGCCTTTATAATGCATAATTATAGCAAATAATTTATTCATGCAAAAATCTTAATATATTCGCATCTTATTTCAGCAAATAATAGTGCAAAATTAAATATAAAGAATGAGAAATATAGAGAACATATCTGGCGTAATGTGGATGGCCTCAAAGATTGCTTGAACTAATTTTAGATCTATGAAAATGTGATGTGAACTAAAGAAGCAACTTTTTTGCTGTCCGATTGACTGATTTGTGATATTAATCTAACACGAATCCGATTGAACTAGAGTTATAAAACACGTCAAGGAGTCGAAAAGAAGTTGCTGGAGCTTGGGCCCCATGCGCCACCACTGGACGGCCACGAGCCACCGTTGGAGCAAGCATTGGAAGTGAGAAGGACACCACTAGAAGTGCCTCTCTGCTTAGAAGCCCAAAATCTCTGTCACTCACCACCGATTGGTCGGAATCTGCCTAAGAAGTTTTGGTCGCCAATTTTTCGATCTTAGTCTCCAGTCAAGGTTTGGTGGCACAAAAGGTATCAAAATGAAGCTGAGATCAAGATGATTCCAACCATATAAAAATCACTAGGAACAAGACTAAGAATCGATCGAAAATGAGGTCAGAAGCTCGAGGCATCGGCGGAGTTTCGAACGGTACGTGTGGCTTCTCCCGGTGGCATCTCGCGACGAGGTAGGGTCACGATTTTTTTTTTTTTTTTTAATGTTGTTTCCCATAGATGACGTCATTTGATGAGGAATAAATTACTTCTTTTTAGTGATGCAGAGTCCATTGTATAAAGTTGAGGGGGTAGGACTTGTAGACAAACAAAAGAAGGGTTAAGAACTCCCAAGGGCTGATCTAGTGGGGAGCTTCCGATGCCTAAGTCAGTATGTTGGTCCAGAAAATGGAGAGAGAGTATAAAGATAGAGTTTTTAAGGTGTGAATTGGAGAGAAGTTCATTTACCTATTTATAAGAGAAAATGATGACTTCCCTATGTACACGTGTCCTCTGACTATTAGATACCATTTTTATCCCTTATCAATGCCTATTGTTCAATAAACCAAGCCAATGATCTCTAGCTTGGATGGTTAAGGGTGAGGCTCTGGGAATAGTGAGAATTATTCGAATTTACTTCTGCCCATATTGAGTTGTTAAATTTGTGAGTTTGTATTTTGTACTCAGAATTTATAACAGATATCTGCATTGTATATAATATCTCCTGGCAAAAAAAAATAAAAAATAAAAAATAAACCAAACATTGTGTAAAATATACTACATAAATTAGCGCATATAATAGCAACCTAAGTGAAGCAGACTGATGGATTAAATAAGTGAATGAATGTAAGGGAGTTTTCAGCAATAAATAATACTTATACCTTCGTGGACATTTCTACACCAATACTTTAAATTTCTCTTTCTAAACACCCCTGCTCGCATGCACCAGCACTACCATAAAGGTACTATATAGTAGTAGAAGAGATTAAGAAGAAAAAAGAAAAAAAAAAAATGGAGCTTTGGACACCAAAATTTGAGGCTTTTCTTAGGCTTAGTTCAATCTTGCTCTTGGTTTTGACTGCTTTATTAATAGGCTTAGATTCACAAACAAAGTTTATTGCATACACTGAAAAAAAGGCCACATGCAAAGACTTAAAAGCTGTCGTGTAAGTTTTTCTAGCTAGCTATTTCTTGAATATTTATTCTTTTCATTCATGTGAATAAATTCTTCTTTTTATTTTTTAATTTAGTTTTTCGACTAAGATTCAAACTGCAACCTCACCATACTTACTCAAGTATCATTTAATTATTAGCTAGTTTTTAATTCAAATATGTTTATATATATATATATATATTAACTGTTTGGTTTTGCCTTTTTTTATAGTGCTTTGATTTATGTGGATTCTGTAGCTGCTGTTTATAATCTTTTTCAACTAAGCAGATGCTTTAAGGCTTCTTATAGATCTGAGGCTTCTTATAGAACTGTTGCTTGGTGTTGTTACTTGTTGGATCAGGTACTTTTCTTCGTATTCTGTTATTATTATTATTATTATAGTAAAAACTTTTAAAGTTCATTCTTGACCTTGACTTCATTAAAAATATACTTGACTATTAAATTATTAACTCAATCAGAAATTCTTATATTCATATGCTTAAGCTTTTGGATTACTAGGGGCATATATATGGTTATTTAATTGGTTAATTACTTGATAATTTAAGGATAAGATTATTAATTAAAAAATTAGTTTAATTAGATTGAGGCTAATTTTGGCTAATCATGAATTGATTAATTTAACATGAAATTTAAAGAAAAGTTGAAGCAGATAAGGATAAAAACAGTGACTTAATAAAAATTTATGGGCAAATTACTATTTTCTCCATGATATTTTACTTAATTAATTAGCTCGTACTTATTTTTTGAAAAACTAATTAATTAGTTTTTTAATTTTGGTTTCATCAAACTATTTAGTCATTTTATTTAGTTTTTGTATTTTTTTCATTAAATTTATGAAAAATGACTAAAATATCCTTGTATATATAATAAATATAATTTTAATTTTATTATTTAAAAATAAAAATTAAAAAATTCAAATTAATAAAAGTAAATAATATGTATATAATTATATTTAATATTATCAAATAATAAAATTATTTATTATTATATAATTATACAATTATTATATATAATAAAAAATATTTATATTAATAAAATTAAATAATTATTAAATAATTATTATATAATTTTATTAATATAAATAATTTTTTATTTTTAAATAAAAAAATAAAATTATATTTATTATATATATAAGGATATTTTAGTTATTTTTTTTATAAATTTAATAAAAAAAATATAAAAAATGAACGGAAGGATTAAATAATCTAATGAAACAAAAATTAAGAGATTAATTAATTAATTTTTCAAAAAAAAAAAGGACGAATTAATTAACTAAATTAAATTTAAGAACTAAATAATAATTTACCTAAAATTTCTTGGTTAGGAAACTGTGTACTCTCATAAATTGTGTGGGACTCTAACATATTAATGCGAGTAGATCTACGTCTTGATAAATTTTAAATAGGGTGGGGTATGGGGATAATAGCCATTCAAAAGACATAATTGAATGTTGATGGGAAAATATTTTTTCTGTAAATAAAGAAAATAAACCTTCCTTAAGAAATAATCAAGGGAATCCTTATGTGATATGTAGATAACTATAGAATAGAAAAAATTAGGTTTCTCTCAAGTCAAAACATTTCTTCCCATTTCTATAAGTGCAAGAAGATAAAAGGGCTTTCTTTTTTTTTTGGATCGTGGATTATTTCCATTCATGTGATAATATTTTAGCTTAATTGATAATATTTTAAAAAGATATTATCTAATTAATTATTGGATTATGGATTCGAATTGAATCTACCCATTGATGAATATTTGGGTCCACGACCCAAATACTAGTGTTTTAAAAATCGGATCAGACCGGCCGGTCGGATTAGTTCAACAAGGAACCAGCTATTAGTCTGGTCTGATTAGGTAAAAAACTAAAATTTTCAAATTGTAAAAAATAAAAATAGAAGAAAAAAATAAAAAAAAATTAAAATAGCCGATCGGACCGGCGAACCAAACCGGTCGAACTGTGAACAGATGACCTGACCGGTTTGATCACCGGTTTGGTTTTTAAAACACTGCCAAATACAACACAAGTTCAGTTCAAGAAATGGTTGCCAACAATACAATAACAACAAATTCTAAAACCGAACTCTAAATAAAAAGAATAAAAAAAAAAAAAGCTTTAAATAATGTGAACAAACGAATAATAAAATATAAAATTCTCTCTAAATTGATGAAAATATAATAAAATTAATCATTTTATTAGAAAAAAATATTAAGGAATACATTAATAAAAATGGAGTTTATCACCAACAACTCTAACAAGAAGGACATGAAACAACTAGGGTTTAAGAAAAGAAAGAAGGTTGATTATTTTCAATTATTCATTTATTCTTAATGCCTTATTTCTATTAAAACTAACAAAATTCTTAAATAGTAAGATATTTAAAAATCAAGATTGGAATTGCAAAACTTTTCAGCATAAAGTCAATTTTGTACCATGGTGTGGAGATTTGGTATTTTTTTAATTAATTCTTTTTTATCTTTTTCCATTTTCTGTAATGGAAAAAAAGTTCACCCCAACAATTAATCCCAATAAGAAGGGCAAAACATTTTCTATTTTCTATGAATCCTCTTCTGAACGTACCCAACTTTAATAATATATATATTCATATGTAGATTGCAGTGTATATTACATTTGCCGCAACGACAGCAGCACTTGAGCATTCAGTTTTAGTTTTGGTTGGCGCTGAAGCCTTTCAGTGGATGAAGTGGTGCAACAGATACACTAGATTTTGCTTCCAAATTGGCGGCTCTTTGTTATGCAGCTACATAGCCTCTGTTTTGATGGCCTTCATATCCTTCATTTCTGCCTTCAATCTATTTAGGCTTTATTCACCCAAACATTTTCTACTCCTAAAGAGTAATTGATTCTATTCCCATTTTTACATGGTGTCGTTTGAGATTTTAGTCCAATTAAAAAAAAAAAAAAAAAAAAAAAAGAGGACTTGATTACTATGCATTGCTCTCTCTCTCTCTATATATCCAATTATATGATGTAATCTATTTCATATCATGTACACTTGATATTGTAACACCCTATGTGTCCCTAGGTTATCAAAGACTCAGATATAGTATAGAAACAAATAAAATGGAGAGTAAAACGAGAAAAAGAAAGTTAAAGAACCGAAACCCTAAAAAGGATATGGGTTTGAAAATCAAGACATTAAGTATGAGTCAGCAAATTCTGGCCTCGGTTAGAGAAATTAGGCAAATATGAGGATATTAGAAGCAATGAAACTCAAAAATTAAGTTAGAATTAAGTATAGAAAATATCTAAGCGAAATCGATATGTTAAGTGCGTAACCAAGGGATTTTGATTCCCGGATTTTTCATAATTTTGACTTAGGACAATTTGATGAAAGGTTAATTAATTATAGTTTAAGAACCTTAAGTTTATGATTAAAAATATTTATAGACAGAAATTACAAGGTTTAGAATAGTTTTAAGCAATAAAGAGCAAAATGATCTTTTGTGTTTATAAAATAATTATTATTTTGACTAATGCATAAAAAAAATAGAAAATAGGTGTCCAAAGGAGGAGGGCTGCTAGATTTGGTGGACTAATGAAGGGCTAAGATTTTGCCAAAAATTCATATGAATTAAATAAAAGGAAAAGAAAGTGAAAAATATATATATAAGTGTAATAAGTCAATTTTCTTCATTCTTAGTAATTTATTTTTCTTTACAAAGACTTATCCGACAAAAAAAGAGAGAGAGAGAGAGAGTGAAGAGAGGGACAAGAATAGCTAGGAAAGAAGGAGAAGAAGCTCAACAAGGTAATTCTTAGTAATAAAAACTTGTGTTTTTGTGTTCTAAGTATGTGTGTGATATTTGCTTTGAAATTTTTTCCTTTTCTTTGGGTTGAAATTGTTGGTTTGGATGATATATGAAGGGAATTGATTAATTAAAGTTTTAATGGAAGAAATGAGCATGTTTAAGAGTGTTTGAGTAGAGGAAAATGAAGTAAAAATTATAGGAGGAAGAAGAAGTGAAGAAGCTTAGGGTTTGATTTTGGTGAGGAGTTAATTGTTGGAATTTAAGGCTCCAATTCAAGGGCCTTGGATCTTGAATTTGGCTTTGACAAAAATTGAGAAAATGTAGGTAGAAGTGTGAATAAGATACTAGCGAAAGGGTTTAGAGAATTTCTTAGTACTTTAGGAGATATGGATCATGTATTAGGACTGCCCCTGTATGCAGGGTTAATAGTGACAAAAAAATTAAGCAATAGGTTAGGGGACCTTAGAGATAGAATTAGACCAAACTCTAAACTAATTAATTGGTCTTTTATATGTCTAATTTTATCCAGTTAAAGGGCTTGAATTATTTCTAAGTTTGTAGGGAGTAATTGGGCTGCAATTGGATTGCCCCTGTATGCAGAGCTAATGGGAATACAGAAATTAAACTACCATTTTGAGGGACTTAGAAATAGAACTAGTACAAAGCAAAAACTTATGAAATGATCCCTATGATGTATAATTTGATTCAATTAAGGAAATGTAGCATTTGGCCAAGATAATAGAAAGTTATAGTGAAACAATTAGAGGTAGCTTAGTCTGCCTAAGGTTCAGAGGCAGGGCAGACTTTAGTTAGTCACAGTGATTAATGTAAAACTTAAAATGAGCTGATTTTCAGATATGTTAATACTCTGTGTGTTAGATTTCTAATTTAGAAGGAATAATGGAAATTGGAATGGTGTAGCTCAAGAAATAAGCAAAACAGTACAGTAGGGTCAGAGTGGTTTTAGAGGCAGAAACTAGAAAATTACCTTTTGATGTGATTGCTAGTA